>BQNB010134437.1:0-18313 GCA_026074375.1 Tanacetum coccineum | reverse complement strand
GAAGCGCAAAATGAACAAAATCCACCGTTTAACGGGCCTTCACATCCGCAACAAGTGACTGGCTTTCCATCTCCATAAGTGCAATTCAATCAAATTCCATTTATAAGATTAACACCACACTGCTGGTACGTACATAGACAACAATAAAAGCCATCACATGGTTGTCCACACCCCACACACTCACGTTGGTTATACGAAGACATGTTGAAGAATTAAACGGAATTAGAGGGTTGAGAAAATAAGAATTAAACGGATAAGATGGTAAAGAAGAGTATTTATAGATTTTTTAAAATAATACATAAGAAAAAGAAATAATAAAAATAAGAAAGAAAAATATTTTTGATAACCGAAAGTCAAAAGTGCACGGTAACTCTCTAGAAAACGCACAAAGAAGCGGAGGAGCGGGTAAGCGCGAAGCGTTTTAAAAACCTTCTCCTTTCGGGTTGAAAAATCGTAGAATCAACCCTCCTTATACCTCTCTTTTAGTTTGTTAACTAAAGATGAGCCGAAACGACATTTAACAAACGGTTAATTTTTATATTAAAAAAATAAAATAAGAATAGAAGTGTAAAATATTTTTGTATTTTTATAGTTTTAAAATAAAAAGAAAATCATCACAATTAAAATTTATAACTTCACGAGGAAGGGTCTTCAAACACTAATCTTCGAACGAAACACGATAATCGTAACACACCTCCCCAGCAGCGGTACCAAAAATTGATTCCTCCCGATATGCATACGTAAAATATAGTATAAGGATTAGTCAATAATAGTATAAGATAAGTATTCCGCGAGGATTCTAGAAGATTACTTTTATCCAAAGTAAAATAGTAGATATAGCTTGTTGTATTCACTGGGTTCTCCTCTCTAGATAGAGATAAGTGTCAAGTGTGAAATCTTCCTGCAGAGTGGACGATTGTTTGTGGGTGGTGATTAGTTTGAGATCGATGTGTTAAACAGATGGTCTTCAGTCGTGTGTGTTGTGTAATGTTATGATACTTGTATTCGACGGCGCGCTCTCGCACGTCTCACACTCATAGGTGTTACTTTGTTATGCGTAGTTGCAGATGAGTGATGAAGGCTGTGTTTCTGAGATGTGTGGACGTAGAGTATAGAGTTAAAATGCTTATCCTTGTCGTTTGTGAGAGTAGAGTACTAGGTATGGAATAATATAGAGATGTGTTAAACCATCGGATTATAGAGTGGCTGATAGCGTGTAAGCTGTGAGCGATACCGCAGATTATGTATGAAGAGAAATGTGAATGCTGATGTTGTGTATTGCAAAGTTTTACGAGACAATTGGCATACTGACTTATGTTGATATTAGAAGTGTATATAGAAAATATAATGATTATGTAGTAGTAAGGTTGAGTAGATGTAAAAAATTGATTGGCGAATCTTCAGGGTGCATTGACGTTTTGGGTTTGATAGTTTATTGGTTAAATTTTCTTCACTTTTTTATTCATTTATTTGTTTACCTTAGGTACATTAGTCGTATCAAATGAAGTTACTTTGGTAAAAAAAACACTCTCTGATTATTCGGCAACGAAAATCACCCGATAGTTGTAGCTATTGTGCTTTTTTTATATAATGAACTTTTTTTTATTAATACTTGCACATTTTCTTATAAAAATATATTTATAAGAACATCTGTAAATTGCGAATAAAATGAGCTAAATATTGCAGTAGTACATTATATATATACATCAGCCATACCGAAAGATGTTGCCTTGGCCGAAAGTAAAATAAAGTAAAACCACCCCCATGACTATTCGACAAGTTACAAAAAATTACCCATTAATTTTTTATAGTTTAATAGACCGAACAAAAGCGCTCAATTGTTGTGTCACTATTATGATTTTGTTATTTATTGATTTCTATAGGTTGTTTTGAAAGGTAAAGCCTAGAACATGTTTTTTTGGGAAGAAAGATCAAGAAATGTTGATGTTATGTGTGGTAAACGACTATTCTGCTATTTTTTTGCATGTTATTTAAGATTTGTGCTTGGTTGTTTAAGGCTTGGTTTACCTTCCAAAATATTAAAAGCGTGTCGTTCAAATCTTGCGTTGGATCGTTTAAGGACGTGTTTGTATTTTAAAATAATTATGTGACGGGTAGTTTTGTGATGTTATGGTTTTCAACATCTGCTGCACATGTTTGGTTCTTTTTTTATGGAATAATGTTGTACACGTGTAGTGGTATATGTGTGGTTGTTTGTATAATTATCATTCCACCCAAATCAAAGAAGCTTGTCTCCGAAACATAAACATTATTCATTAAAATTCATGCCATTACAAACTCATGTGATTTTGTAGGTTCATATGATTACAAAATCTGGATTACGACTCATTTCTCATGGTACATTTTACCACAATATAATGCAAATCGGGAGATAGTAAATTCACACAATTCTCATATCACTTATGGTTAATTTGCTTGTCTTGTTTACATGCATATGAGAGGTATGGGAAATGAGTGCCTATAATACTATTGAGTGGTTCAAGTATATTAACAAAGAAGCTTCATATAAGAGCAGTTGGTGAGTTCAAACGGAGTTTTACAGACTTTCTTGATGACATGGTGACCAAAGACGACTAGATATTCATACTTTCTTGATGACATGCTACAACTTTGAAGCTTTTTATATGCTAGAATTCTATGATTTTTTTGACGTTGGATGAACAATGATATTCATACTTTACGTCATTAAGTTTTTTTATTAATACTTGCACATTTTCTTATAAAAATATATTTATAAGAACATCTGTAAATTGCAAATAAAATGAGCTAAATATTGCAGTAGTACATTATATATATACATCAGCCATACCGAAAGATGTTGCCTTGGCCGAAAGTAAAATAAAGTAAAACCACCCCCATGACTATTCGACAAGTTACAAAAAATTACCCATTAATTGTTTATAGTTTAATAGACCAAACAAAAGCGCTCAAATGAATTTATGTCCAGATGTTTTCATATTAAGTACCTCATTTTTGAAGCCAAACCTGTAAGAATTAGATAAACTTAGCTATGGGCTTTCGTTTCGGGTCAAACGGAGTTATAAAATTGGAATTATGCGAAAAAGGTGGACGGAAAAAACGTTTTAATTAATCAAGATTTTGGGCACATGAGGGAAAAATTGGTCATTCACTTTAGGTTTCTGAATTACATTGGAGTGTAATAAAAAGTCAAACTTGGCGAAATTCTTCTAAGGGTCAATTAACGTTATGGAGAATAGTTAGGCGTAAAATATCTTATTAAAAACTGAAATCGCAACTAATAGGATTTCGCTTTTGTTCGCATCTAGACGTCTTAATCTTTATAATGGGTCAAAATAGGTAATTTTCATTAAAATTGCATATTAGTCGGAATGGGTTAAAATGGAGTTAAACATAAGGCGAATCATTTTAGTGGGTATAAATAAGTAAGTTTGGCGCACTCTTGGATTCTACGATATAAAATTTCATATATGTCGGAATATATATATTTTACATACTTATGCATTTTATGCATTTTTCTTATAAATATATTCTTATACGCGCACCATTATTATATGTCGCGGGTGAGACGTTGTCGCCATTCTCTCATTGTTGAATTTTTCGTTCGATACTTCATTGCTTCTTGGTGAGTTCATAGCCCCACCTTATCTCTTTTAATGGTTTTTTAAACTATTTCGGGGTGAGAATAATTCTCGTTTACTAAGTAAACTTATTGATTTCTACCACATAAGCGTTACATGAATGTTTTTACTAAAGTTTTTACTTGCTTGCTACATGATTTGAGATCATTGAATGTCTATTTACAAAACCGTGAGTTTTGAATACATTACTTGTTTTAAATTGGACACAAGTACTTGAAGGGTATGCTTGACCCGTTATTGTGAATTATTGACATAGAGTAGCTATTGCCAAAAGACCTCAATTTCGTGAATAGTTAACTACCTATGATGGGTAGCCGCTTGTGCATAAAATAGATCTATTGGGTTGGATAACCCTGTCCGTTGGAAATGGTACCTTCGTGGCTAGTCAATAGCTCGGGCATAAGAACAAAACAAAGGGTTCATATAGCACATCGAAACCAACATAATATGTCAACAAAAGGTAATGTCTGAACAAAACGAATAAGTTCATATCATGGCAATGTGAAATGAAGCATGTGCCAAACGCGTTAAAGGGGTTCAATGGAATTATCAAATACGGTAGAAAACGAATATCAAATCAAATAATATGAAAAATATATATGATTGCAAAGGTGAAAATAGATACCGATCAAATGTCATAAGAATCATTAAAATAGAGGCATAATAAGTTTAGTTAATGCTTAGGACATACGTGTTTATAGTATTATCTCGCCTTAGGTATAGGTGATAGTAACGCGTATATATAGGGTACACATAAATGCACATATTGGCAAATATAAAACAAGTGTAGTAATATACATAAGATAAGATAAGTTACATATAAAACATGTAAGCCCATATGTAAAGCAAGTAGTGTAAACAAGTAGTGTTTATGCACATGAAAAAGTTTTAGATGATGCAATATTATGAAAACGGTTACAGTCTAGGTAAAATACGCAACCTAATTCTCTATAACCTTGGCTCTAGATACCAGTCTACAACACCCCCAAAATAGGTCACAACGGAAATATGTCCGGGAGTGTTACATCATAATACACAAGCACAAGATATGAAAGAACGACCTCTAAATGAGTCATTTGAAAAGTAATCTCGTTGATTTAACTAAAAAATAACATTTGTCTCAAGGTTTGCATTATAATGAAAGTTTGGAAATAATACAACGAGATTTGATATTTTGAATGTATGTAGAAATCCATGAATGAAATCTAGAAAAGTCTAGACTCCAATGCACATCAATTACGTCAAGCATCTTATTCACCTGAGAAATACATGCTTAAAAGTGTCAACATAAAGTTGGTGAGTTCATAGGTTTACGTAAGTATAAATGTAGGACCAAAAAGAGTATAATTTTCTACAGCACACTCACATAATATGAAAAGTGTTTTGTGAGCTTACTGCTTTACCACAGTATTAAATCACAACAAGTATTTAATAATTAGTGAACGATCAATAAAAGGTAGTTGTGGATTACAAGATTTAAAAGTGTATGACTATTGTAACACATATAATATAACAAAATATAATTACGATTGCACTAAGCTCATGACACTGAGGCTACGACTTCTATGTGTGCAATTTAATGCAATTGAATGCCTCATGTAGATGTCAACCCGTAACATCTAAATCCGACATGGAATACTCCGTATATTAGGTACACCAAACTAATAGCGCTACTCACACCGAACGGGATGTCAAACCAAATATATTATATTTATAACAACACCCTACATCGTAATTAACAGTCATGATAGTAGGCTTTATAGGGATACTGCTACTCAGGCACGCTCCTTAATTATTGTAAACATTGAAAAGTATCGTACTTGTGTCCTTCTGTAAAATAAGCAATGTATCCTGCCTTGAGATTTGTAATTGATTATGAAAACGAGTATGTAAATGAGTATGTAAACGATTTTGTAATCAATCATGTAAACAAGTTTGTAAACGAGTATGTAAATGAGTTGGTAAGTAAGTTATGAGAACAAGTATGTAAACAAGTTTGTAAATGCGCATGTATTCTCCCCTAAAAAAGTTAAAAAGAAGTAAAATAGGGGCCATGAAACTCACCTCAAGTAAAGTAGTGACTCGGGAAAAACAATCACAAGTATAACACGCAACGAATCCTAACCGTAACCTAATTAAATAATGTTGCGCTTTAGGTTTACAACAATGAGTGTACTAGATGCATATAAGATTTATAAATATATACCATAACCTAATATGCTTGTGTCTAAGGTTTTCCAAGTCCAAAATATACTTTACAACAAAAGCAACAAGTGTTTTTTATTAAAAGTTACTAAAAATAGTTGGCTAGAAATAGGGTTTTCTCAACTTCACGGGATCGTATCTCCCTCGTTTTCAACAATATAAATACGTTTCAATAACCTAGGTTGAAAGTTTTCGAGTTATCTTTCCAAAAATATAAGCTTCGTAAATTGATTCAAAGTTTAAAGGGTCCAAAAGTGGTCTAGAAGGCACAAAGGTCTTGCTGTCCAGAAAGCAGAAAACTTGGCTGAAATTGTTTTAGTCATAACTCACTTAATTTTTATCCTCTCGAGTTGATCCAATTTGATACGTTTAACTTAAGATGTCCTCTTAAAAAGTCTCAACTGGACCAAAAGTCCATGACGCTCCTAAAGTGGTCGTAATTTCGTGTAAAGTCCAGAACTTAGTTTTGCGCACTAATCTTGTAAAAATCATTTGAAAATGAAAACGAAAACAAATTTTTTTGGGAAACTCCAGAAACTTAACTAACATGTATATTACGATATTTTGAAAAGATTTTTATTCATGGGTTCCTCTAAAGTGTTTGTTACAAGCTCACAAGACAGCCTAAAAATCTACTCAAATTTAGAGTTTATAAAACAAGCTTTTTAACAAATTTCACTTATACACAGGCATACTAAAGAACTATAATCATATATGAGATGTATATAATATATTAAAACATGAAAATAATGATACTCACAGTGATGAATAAAGATGGATGCTTAATTATGCAAGATTACCCAAAATAACAAACCAAACCATAGTTTTAAGCTTCCAAAACCCTAACTCTTGTTTAACCCTTAATGCAACCTTAACAAACACTTGAATACTACTTGAATACTTGAGAGGGAGCTGATATATAGTGTATGTTATGGTGTTTAAGTGTGTGTAAAATGGATGGTTGGTGGTTTCTATATATAACACAAGAAATAGCATGGTCAAAAGTCGCTATAACACCAAGTAGTGACATGAATATTAAGAATGGAGTTTGTGTGTGCATAGGGATTGCAGTGGTGTGTTGTGAACATGGTTTTGGCAGCCTCGAGGGAAGGAGAAGTCATTTTGATAAGACTTGACTATGTTGGCTCCTAGATTCAAGTTAGACTAGTTTAGGGTTGTGGGAAAACACAAAAGGAAAAACAAGTTGCTGGGGTTCCTCATAGTAGAGGGGAAGGGGGGGGGGGGGTGGGGGGTGGGGGGGGTGGGGGGGGGGGGGGGGGGGCCGGGGGGGGGGGGGGCCCTGATTTTTGGTAGAGTTAGGGAGGAGGAGGGAAAATAATTTTTTATGTGTATAATAGTTGTAGAAGTATTATCACAAGGGTAGTGAGGGTATTGGGTATTTGTCCATGCATGGATGTAATAAAATCCAAGTTTATAAAGTTTACGTAAAATAATGACATGAAAACATGTCTAACAAAAAAAACCTATACCGAGGACATTAATTATAATTATTATAAGTAGACTAAGCTATTCTAGAGTTGTTGTGCTTCCAAAGACATTTTTTACAGTTTACGGATCACTTCCGTTCTATTTTATATTTGAGTGTTTATGTAAAACTTGCAAAATAAATTGTGTAGACTTATAAATTATATTAGTAAAAGTCATATAACACATATTTGAACGTAAACTTAATCTGTTTAATGCCGGTTTACGTTTAAAGTTGTTTTACGAGTTGCGCGATTTAACTTACCGGTTACGCGTAAAAGCAAACATGTAAATGTTCAAAGTAAATAGTTTTGAGTTTATGGACGTGAAAATGGACTGAAAAATACAGGGAAATTTTTACAAGCGTAAAGATGGAATTCAGAGTTTTTGATTTAGAGTGATGGAATAGGTGATTTCACAAACATGTGGATATATGCAACAGATTAATTATTATTGCTCTCAATGTTTTTCTTCTATTCATTTTGTGCCAAAAGATTAGAAAGTTTGTTTATTTGTACTTATACATGCGTTCAATAATTTTTTTATCTTGTTCCCATCCTAGAACCCATTTTTTGTTATCAATAATTTGATAAAAACGTCACCTACAAAATCATATGAGCCGACATGCTAGCTATTATTATCGGTATCATTCACAACTTTATTAATAACAGTACTATAATCACAATATTATAAACATAAATAAAGATAATACATAATATTTCAATCTTGTTTAGAAAGAAAACACATAATTTTTTTAATATATTAATAATTTCCTACATGTGCTTTTGCGTTGATAAACATAAATAAAGATAATACATAATATTTCAATCTTGTTTTAAATAAAACACACATAACTTTTTAGTAATATATCAATAATTTCCTACATTGTCTTTTCGTTTCATCGGTAAGTGATAATAACACTACTAATAAACCTCATAATATAATTGTAGTTTGATTTTATATTCTTTAACTTATTAAAATTTTGGACAATTTTTAGACTATTTGTTTGTATAATTTTAACTGTAAGTTGTATCCAACTTAATGTGTTTATAAGTTTATCGTTCCTCTGTATCCATACATAGAAATCGACGTTATGTAGTACTTTTAACTTTTATTGAATATATGTGATAAGATACAACTTTAGATAATACATATGTCACGTGTAATACAACTCGCATCCAAATAAAGATAATTTTACATCAATAGAATGATTAACATATAATATAATATAATTTAATATTGTTCGTTTATTATGTTCCTGGTTTAATCCAACACAATTTCTCACACTCCGCAAACGTCGTCCAACATTTGAGGATTACCAAATTTTTGTCTTTGCAACAAAACAAAAACTCATCGCCAACATCACCAGAGTAACAACCCCCTTTCCATGTCCAAGTCACAGTCGTAGCCTTGCTATCTATAAAAAACGGTTCTAGCATTAGATTCGATCAAAATAATTGAAATCTTAGAGTAATACTGTAGATAAAGGTTTAAGTATTCCGTTACAACTTAGATATAAATCAGACGGTAGAAAAAAAAATTTGTTTAAGTTTCAATAGAAAGTTTTAACTTACAAAGTTATTTGACATGGAAACTGACCATACATAGCACGTTCCCCTCTTCAATATGTAAAGCATGCTAATCGAAAGGTACATGCATCATAAATAATAAAATATAGTATATGTACATAAACTCAAACATAAAAAAAACGAAAATCAATAAATATTAATAACCTTGAACCATTCTCGTAAGAACAAGGAGAAGAAGAAAGGCAGTGAGCAAAGGAAAGGTCTTCATGTCAAAGTCTCTTTCGGAAAAAGTATATGATATATGAAAAGATAACTGAAAGCTTCATGAGCTTTGGTGAATATATATATATATATATATATATATATATATATATATATATATATATAATGTCTTAGTTCGATTTCTTTTATAATTGGTTAGGTTTGCCAACTTAATATTATGTGGTAATTGTTGAGGTGTTGGTTCAATGTCATCTTCACGGTGTATTGACGTTTTGAGTTTCATAGTTTATTGGTTAGATTTTCTCCACATTTTTATTCATTTGTTTGTTTACCTTAGGTACATTAGTCGAATCAAATGATGTTACTTTGGTAAAAAAAACACTCTCTGATTATTCGGCAACGAAAATCACCCGATAGTTGTAGCTATTGCGCTTTTTTATAAAACGAACTTTTTTTATTAATACTTACACATTTTCTTATAAAAATATATTTATAAGAACATCTTTAAATTGCGAATAAAATGAGCTAAATATTGCAGTAGTACATTATATATATGCCATACCAAAAGATGTTGCCATGGCCAAAAGTAAAATAAAGTAAAACCACCTCTGTGACTATTCGACAAGTTACAAAAAATTACCAATTAAATTTTTATAGAGTAATAAACCGAACAAAAGCGCTCAATTGTTGTGGTAAACCACTATTCTGCTATTTTTTTGCATGTTATTTAAGATTTGTGCTTGGTTGTTTAAGGCTTGGTCTACCTTCCAAAATATTAAAAGCGTTTCGTTCAAATCTTGCGTTGGATCGTTTAAGGACGTGTTTGTATTTTAAAATAATTATGTGACGGGTAGTTTTGTGATGTTATGGTTTTCAACATCTGCTGCAGATGTTTGGTTCTTTTTTTATGGAATAATATTTGTCACCTGTGTAGTGGGTATATGTGTGGATATTGTATAATATCATTCCACCAAAGCAAAGAAGCTTGTCTCCGAAACATAAACATTATTCATTAAAATTCGTGCCATTACAAATTCATGTGATTTTGTAGGTTCACATGTTTACAAAATCTGGATTACGACTCTCATTTCTCATGGTACATTTTACCACAATATAATGCAAATCGGGAGGTAGTAAATTCACACAATTCTCATATCACTTATGGTTAATTTGCTTGCCTTGTTTACATGCATATGAGAGGTATGGGAAAAGAGTGCCTATAATACTATTGAGTGGTTCAAGTATATTAACAAAGAAGCTTCATATGAGAGCAGTTGGTGAGTTCAAACGGAGTTTTACGGACTTTCTTGATGACATGGTGACCAAAGACGACTAGATACGCTATAATTTTGATGCTTCTTATATGCTAGAATTCTATGATTTGTTTGACGTTGGATGAACAATGATATTTATTTTTTTTTTATTTAAAAAATATTTATTTCACATGACGTATTACGTCATTAACTTTTTCAAATTCAAAATTAATGTTATATCCATAGCATGTTGTCATGATTTATTTATATGTAGCAAACTCATGAAGCTTGCGTGCCCATCAGGTCATGATACTAGTACAGTATAATAAAAGATCGGTTCATTTTTCATTAGTGTGATGGTTTTTTTATTATTATTTTCAAAAAATTTAAGATTTATTATTGTGTCACATGTCATCTCTTTTTATGGTAATTTGTTGTATATATTTCACTCATTTTTATGATTCATACAATGTTTAAGATGATAAACTCAAAGTTATGTCTCAAATGGTCGCTTATTTACTTATCTTTATGAATTCTTAGGTAAGAGTGATGTTATTTAGGCCTACAATCTATGCCTAACAACATGCCTAATACATAAATCACTTGTACATTTGTATTATGCATTTTCTCCCAATCACTTTTTCAAATCCACCAATCAAAATATTAGGCACACAAGTAGGCATACTAATTAGGCATAAGAATCATTTTTCCTTAGGTAATATTTTATTTGCACGCATCAGTAACTAGGAGAGCTTTGGGTACCCTAAGTCTTCCCGTGTGTTTTACCCTAAAACGTCACCCGACGGGCACCAAGTTCACACTGTGGTTTACCAAATCTCTTTCGTATATAGAAATGATAGTAACCTTGTTACGCCGAGCCCCGAAATGGGTCCAAATGTCACGCTTAGGGAACCAAAACATATGCAAGTGGAAGACTTTACTAATAAAATGGGTTGGTCAAATTTCACTAATCACTAAGGAAATCCAAAGTCTATAACATAAAGGTCTTCTATGATAACAAGGGATCCAAAATCCAACTTCTAAACAACTTATAATGTAGACGTGATATGCTAGTTGCCTGAAAATGGTCCAATATGAGCTCATATTCACTCTTCACTCGTATCCCAAATTCTCTTGGTTACCTGCCGCGGGGAAAAGAAATGAAGTTGAGCTAAATAGCTTAGTTAACACATATATAAAAACATGGATAGATCAAGTAGGCATAAGTAAACGAATAGAAATCACTAAAACCAGGGTAATAAAAGATCTCAAGTATTATAAGAGCTGAACGGAGTAGGTAGCCAAGCGAAACTTACAGCGAAACGAAACATATAGAATTGGCCAGCGAAACGAAACGTATATGTCTAACGCATGCAACATGCTAAGACCAAACAACCAAACATACATTATTTCATATCATATCGAATTCTACATAGGAGCTCACTCCAGATGTACCTTACAGAATGTTAAAAGGGGGTGTTGGCACCGCACTAATCCATTCATCAAAACTAAATTGAACAAAATAACTATGATGCATCCATACGCTCCCTACAAATCAAAATCATTTATGGCAAAGTAAATAATAGATCACACAAATATGAGAACGCCGTGGACAGTCAACCACGACTCAAAACTCCAACATAAATACGAACTGCTAACTTGAACAACCATAAACCAATACTATGATTCCGCTAACACTCTTGAACGCGTACCAAAGTTGATGAGACACAAAGCTTTGACCCAGACCCGAACATGTACGAAACGGAACATGATCGTTCCAAATAAAATAAGGGGTTGATCGAAACCGGAAAGAATGTGGCGGCTAGCTCAAACACGAATACGAACACTACTACGGCAGAATATAATTCTGGTCAAACCCATCCCAAACAAAAACGAAGGAAAATCACCGCCTCTCGACCACCGTGAACCGCCTCCGCGCACGTCCATATACTCCCCACACACCACTCTTCACCAGCGTACCCGACTCACCAAAAGCACACCCTCAAATCCACCAATTTTTCGAAAATAAGTGCTATTATATTCGTGGGTGACAAGTTACCCGACGCCACCTTATCTTATATCGACTAAGACAACGAGCTACAAACGACCAGAATATCCGACCTAACAAAGTCCAAGAAGACAATCTTATTCGCTGTCCCTGGTGCTTTCGCTCCAACATGTTCTCGAAAATATCTTCTAGGAATCTACTGACCTTAAAGCAAAGGCTGTTAATATATTGTGTGCACTTCTAGTTAATGATGCTTTAGTTATGAAAGAATGGGAAGTTCAGAGTTTTGATGTTGAGTGATGGAAATGGTCATTTCACAAACATGTGGTATTATGTATACCATATTAATTATTATTTCTCACAATGTTTTTCTTCTATTCATTTTGTGCCAAAAGATTAGGGTGTTTGTTTATTTGTACTTATACCCCAAAATACGTGCGTTTAATAAAAAAATTATATTGTTACCCATCCTAGAACCCAATTTTTATTATCAATGATTTGACAAAAACGTCACCCACAAAATCATTTGAAGTGACATGCTAGCTATTATTATCGGTATCATTCACATACTTATTTATAATGCTACTATAATCACAATATCATTTCAGGGGTATTATAAACATAGATAAAGATAATACATAATATTTCAATCTTGTTTAGAAAGAAAACACATAAATTTTCTATTATATCAATAATTTCCGACATGTGCTTTTTCGTTTCATCGGCAAGTCATAATGAACAATACACTATAATATAATTGTAGTTGATTTTATAGTCTTCTAAACTTATAGAATTTGACAGTTTTTAGAGCATTTCTATATATAATTTTTAAAGTTTACTGTTTATAAGTTTCGTTCTCTTGTATCATTACTTCGAAGATCGATGTTATGTAGTCCTTTAACTTTTATTGAATATATGTGATAAGATACAACTTTAGATAATACATATGCCACGTGTAATACAACACGGATCCGAATAAAGATAATTTTACATCAAGAGAACGATTAACATATAATACAATATATTATTATTCGTTTATTATATTTAAGGTTTAATCTAGCATAATTTCTCCATAGTCGTAGCCTTGCTATCTATACAAAACGGTTCTAGCATTATATTCGATCAAAATAATTGAAATCTTAAAGTAATAAAGTAAATTAAGGTTTAAATATTCCGTTACAACTTAGATATAAATTAGACGGTAGAACAAAACAAAGTTTGTTTAAGTTCGAATAGAAAGTTTTAACTTCAAAGTTATTTGTACGTGAAACCGACATACGTTGCACGTTCCCATCATCAATATATGTAAAGTATGCATATTCAAGGTACATGCATCATATATAATAATATACTATGTACATAAACTCAAACATATAAAACACGAAAACCTATTAAATAGTTTATAACCTTGAACCATTCCCGTAAGAACAAGGAGAAGAAGAAAGGTAGTGAGCAAAGGAAAGGTCTTCATGTCAAAATCTCTTTCGGAAAAAGTATGTGATATATGAAAAGATTAATGAAAGCTTCATGAGCTTTGGTAAACATATATAAGGTCTTAATTCGGTGTCTTCTATAATCAGTTACGTGTTGCTTTCCAAAGTTTTGTTAGGTTTGCTAACTCAATATTATGTGGTGATTATTGACGTGTTGGTTCAATGTCATCTTCATGGTGTATTAACGTTTTAGGTTTGATAGTTTATTGGTTATTTTTTCTTCATATTTTTATTCATTTATTTGTTCACCTTAGGTACATTAGACATATCAAATGATGTTACTTTGGTAAAAAAACACTCCGGTTATTCGGCAAGTTACAAAAGTTACGAGTAAAGAGGCATCTTTTTTAAATATTTCGTTCAAAAGGGAAAATAGAAATGAGAGGGAGAAGTAAAGTACAAGATATGAAAGTTATGTATAAATACCCCTCCTAGATGGGTATTTATTCTTATTCATCTCCTAATCTATTTTCCTAACATTTAGACAAACCTTGGTCAACCTTTCTTAATTTTGACCAAGCTAGACTTTATTACATTCCAATTGCTAATAAAACTATACACTTTTACAAAGACTAATTCTATTAATAATTAACACCTTCTTCATTCCTAACACGATACTTGTAGCTATTACGCTTTTTTATATAACACGTTTTCTGTTAATGATGCTTTATTTTTTATATGAAAAACAAATATAAATTATGAAGTGTTTATATATTTTGCT
The DNA here is from genome assembly GCA_026074375.1 of Tanacetum coccineum. Classification (NCBI taxonomy): domain Eukaryota; kingdom Viridiplantae; phylum Streptophyta; class Magnoliopsida; order Asterales; family Asteraceae; genus Tanacetum; species Tanacetum coccineum. The sequence continues at coordinate 3,756 of BQNB010134437.1, read as the reverse complement.
TTCTTTTAATACATCATTACCATAATAGGGGATATGGAGATGACGTGTCCAGTGCTTATTACATTTTGATGTAGCTTTGTGAATCAAATGATGTCAAATTACCATTTTATCCATTAAGCAATAAGTATAAGCCACCACGTTTTGGTATGACTGATAGAAAGCATCCCTCTTTTGTCCCTGAACGAAGCCGCCAAAAAACAAAAATATAATAGAGAAAGTTTTGATTGCCGGGAGAGTTGCGTCTGAGACATCTTTATCTGAGGAGAAGGCTTTGCCGTCCGGTGTCGTGTCTTTGATTCTAAAACTAAAGACCAGTCTGTCTCATCGTGCCACAGAAGCGCTTCAAAAATGTGCATTCATAGGAAAGAGTTACAATCATCTTATGTTGCGGTTCAATTGTTTGACGGTATGGATTTTGTTTGTATAATTCATTATAAACTTGAGTCATTGTGATGCACGTATAATTGTTTAAGTTTATATGTATACCAATTGTTTGATGAAATGCATAAATGATGGAATTCATATATTTATGGAAATAATGTGTCCATGTGGTTGATCCTTTCTTCATGGTTTTAACTTTATAACTAGGTTTTCAACCCGCACTTCGCTGCGGAGCGCGGGGTTTTAGCATCTGATTCAAAAACAAACAATAACATTCAATTCATGTTTAAGTAAATGGACCTGTGAAGTGGCCTTATAAAATTGAAACTCTTGACAGATTCCATGGAAACATTTCAAACGCTTATACATAACCTGCTAAACTGTCAAGCTTCATCACAACAATAACATTTGCTAGCTTCGTTGCAATAGTAGCGTTAGCAGAGGTTGCTTAAGCTGCCCGATATATACTCCAGCCAAGAGAGAACCCACCTTCACCACATCTATCTGCCAACCCGTTCATTCCAGAGATCTTGCTTTGACAGATATTTACACAAAAACCCGCGATTTGTGTTACAAAGACCTGAAGTGTAGTCCCAGGTGGCTGCAATACCTGCATATCCTTCTTGACCGATGGTTACTGATGTAAGCAATATTTGTATACGCGTTCTAATCATTGATGAGTGAGTCACGTGATTTGGTTAATTCACCAGTAAAACGACAATAGCAACTCCTAGTTCTAGGACTATGACCATTCACCATAACTTTAATGAAATCAAGGGCTATGACCATTCCTGCCTTTTAGGCTCGTTCACCAGTAAAACGGCAAGAGCATCTCCTAGTTCATAGACTGCCAAACGCATCATTATTAGTATGCTGCCATATAAGTAACCTGATATTTACCCGTTTCAACCCAGATGCCCATATCAAAGATTAAAGTGTAAGCCTGAGACACAGTTGCAGTTTGTGCACGAATTGGTGTCAACGATGACTTCCTTCTATGCTCCTGAAATTCAGAAAAACCATATCATTAAAGAATCGGCTAAAAAACACGTTGCAAGAAATAGTGTTCGGATATTGTACAAATAAATACCAATACATTAACATAAGTTTATTATTATAATATTTATTATTTCAATAAGAATATGCTGCAACTGAATAAGCTCGTTTAATTGTTTACATGTAAACCTGATAGTGTCTATACTAAAGTATGAAAAATAACCAAAGCCACTGAACCAATCGACTGTGTGTTCAGTTATATGGGTCAAACTTGTCGTCTTTTATTTTAGGAATAGCACCCCAACCGCCTTGGGACGAACAATGTTTCTCAGCTCAACTAAAAAGGATGATACAACATTGGGTGACGAAGCCATATTTGAATGCAAAGCATAATCAACATACGATTTACATACACCCCATTATCTGCATGCATACACAACAGGTAAGATGTCAAAAGGTTGTCCCACATAAACCACACACCATTCTTAGAATGAACATGCGAATACAAAAACATTTGGAGAAACCCACTCAAATCACATGGCTAGGATGCACAACATAAAAGGCGTAATGAGCAAAAGGCGTAATGAGCAAAAAAAAAACAGTTTTCCAGCTGACGAGTTACATTCACTTACAATATTTAGAGTAGGAAAACACAATAACATACTTTTTGTTCTACTCATCTGGTAGAATGCTTGCAAGAATACTTTTTTCCAGTGTTGTAAATATCGCTCGGCGGTACCGTGGCGGTCGACCCCCTTTAAGCGATAAATCGGTCTTGGCGGCGATTTATCAGTTTCTCGGCGGAGATCCTTAATTATAACGGAATTAATTTTACAAAAATATATATTAGCAATATTCTAACAAAACCATAAGAATATATATATTTAATAGTTTTATTGATGTTTTTACTATTTATAATGATATATCTTATGCACATGTTGTAAAAATTTAATTTACTAGTGGTTTATTTTTATTTTTACTAAAGCGCCATTATTTATCTACTGGGCCATTGTAATACTTCTTTACTGGGCCAAAAAAAACATATTTTTATTATCAGGTCAAGTATACTAAGTTAGTTTACATCTTAGCCACCTTCACTTTCTTTTCTGTGTGTTTCACACCTTCACTTTCTTCTCTCTTTGTTTCAATGTTTCAATTGTCCACTGCCAGAAAATCAAGAAAATACAGGTAATACTTCACTTTCCTCTTTCACCTTCTTCAACCTCCTTCCACCACCAACAAAATACAGAAAACACCATAAAACAACCCTTCTTTCTCAAATTAAATCACGATCAACAAAAACAAAATCAGAACACAAAAAATCGGCCGATTTTGGCCGATTTTGACCGACTTTGACCGATATTGACCAACACCGATTCTTTGGACCGATTAGTGAAAAAACGTAACGGCCCATTAAGCGATATATCAGTGATATAACGGCCGCCACGACCGATATTTACAACACTGCTTTTTTCATGGATATACATATGATAAAAAGGATTTGTATATAATAGTAACATGCTTTTATCAATGTTCTATTTCAATACATGTGCAAATTAATATGCCAATTTGGTCATACAAAAATGTGTCATTTGAATCTGAACCACCTGATCATCTACAATGGGACATTTTTAGTACTCTAAATAATCAAAATGACATAATTACTATCATGTAACATGAGAAAATACACATGGCTAGTTTATATCAAAACCAAAGAAAAAACACTTTATTAACCATGTTGTATCATGACGACATGATGTTTGATGTATTAACTACAAAGGTCGAAAAACTCCCAGGAACAGAAAAGTAACATGGACAAACCTGAAAAATTTCATGGCGTGCAACAATTAGCTTATCAAGAACTCTCAGATTTGCATGTGGTACAGATTTGCTCTGGATATATTTCATTTTCCTTGCCTGCATGAGAAAGTAATTAGCAAATGGTAATATGTTTTCACAGTAAGACAACTGAAAGCACTTCATATTGTCTTAAAATTTATTTCTCGGTTGCAAAAGTTAAAATCAACATCAAAACATTACTATGTCTGACTTGATCCATGGGTTAACAAAAATTTGAGCTATTAGTAATAAAAGCTTGTGATATTGTCAATCAGCTTAACCGATATTGTCAGATGATTCGGTAGTACGCAAATAGGGTATTTTGCTATTACTCACAGATGACGAAAATCATATGGTTGTATCATATTAAAAAAGATGAAAGTTCCTTTACGTAATTGTAATTGCTAACAAACATCATAAAATTACTACTTAAACATAGCTCTTTTTTCACCCTATGTTCTAAAGCTTTACAAATAAAATGAAGAAGTCGTATATAATCAGCCAATATATAATGAATCACCAAGTGAAAACAGAAAGAGT
>BQNB010134436.1:0-18313 GCA_026074375.1 Tanacetum coccineum | reverse complement strand
TTGAAACGAAGTTGAGGTCAGGGGTTCGAGCCTTGCTCACCCCTGACTTCCTTGGTTTCCCTTTTTTTTGAAAACTTATAAAAACAAAGTTATAGATAAGCTAAAAACTAACAACTTTTATAAAAGAAACTACTTTTGAAACTTAAGCTATAAGCTAGAAAATAAGTTGAAAGTTGACAGTTTAAAAAAAATGCTTTAGGCTTTTGTTAAAACTAAGGAAACTTCAAAAAGCTTAAATAAGCTAAGCTATGAACAAAATAAGCTATAACTACTTTAAACTAACCTAATAAGCTAATTTAAACTAGAAATAAGCAGAAAGAATAAGCTATAAGCTAAAAATCCTAAAAAACTCTTATACTAAAACTGCTTACAAACAAACAAAATGCTAACTTTGAGCTTAATTTTAAGCACACAAACGGATCCTTTTGGAAATAAGCTCTATACCTACTTAAAGCTTGGCTAAAACACTACTTATAACAGCAATCAAAAACTATTTTGAAAATCAAATAAGCAAAGAGAAAGCCAGATTAAAAAGCTACTAGTGCTAAATTACTTATGTTTTTTATTTTTAAAGAAAAGACTAATAAGATAAATTCTAGCTCTATTAAGCTATGGATAACTAAATATCAACCTAATAAGCTAATTTGAACAGAAATTAAACAAAAACTAAGGGCTTATAAGCTAAAAATCTCAAATAAGCAGTTTGGTACAAACTGTTAACCAAACAGTCCTTAAGGGCAACTTTGAGCTTATTTTTCAATAAGCTAAAGGATCCTTATGGACTTTTAGCTTACAACAACTTAATACTTGACCTATTAGCTACTTAAAACATCTTTTGAAATTCAAATGCTTAACGAAAATGCTTAATGAAAAAGCTGCTTATGCAGTTTTACCTTATTTTTGGTTTTTTAAATGAAAAGACAAAGAGCTAAATTGCAGGTCAAAAACAGATATTCTAACAAGCTTTTTAAACCAAAATAAGCCCTAATATAACTAAATTGTCCTAAAATCTACTTGTGCTCTTGAAATCAAATCCTATTATCTACTTCTACCCTCTGATAATTGAATTTGAAAGTGGTCTATTAGCAGTTTTTCCTAATCTGATGCAATTGACATTTGAAGTCCAAATCTTAAAACTAAAAGTGTAGGCTAATGATCTAGTTTCTACTACTTTTAAAACACCAAAGCTAAAGCAAAATGAGTACTGAAAATAAATCTAAGCTAAATGAGACTAAGGATCTGAGCTTAAGGCAACAGATTCATAAAACTAACTCAACACTTTTAAAAACTAGATTACTCCTAATAACAGCCTAAAATCCAAACCTTATTAACCTAATTATAAGATTTAAATTGAATTTAAAAGGACAAATGGCCTCAAGCAGTACTAACTTCAAGTTAGTACTGCTTAACCCAAACACCCCTTTAAACTCCTCAATCCCATATTTAGTTAATAAAAATGAGTTTTAAAGCTAGAAAGTAAGATACCAGATAATAGGCAGCTAAAATCAGACTTAATGAACATGTAACAATAATCAAATAAGCCAGAACAATAAGTCTACAGCTAATGCTAATTTTTTGGATTTTTAACTTTTTTATAACAATAACAAGCAATCTATGATTTTAACTAACAATTAAACTAGATAAGCATCTAATAACAACATTAAACACTAATAAGCTAATCTAAGCAGAAAAAAGCTACTATTAAGCAGTGATAAGCTAAATGCAATATTTAAGCTATAAAATGAAAATTGAAAACTTACAGAAGCCTTAGCTCAAACAAGGCTTATTAATGCTCTTATGAGCTAATCAACAAGCTCCAGCTTATCTTAAGATAAGCTGGTGTGGTCTTGGAAGCCCATCCAGTTCTGGCTTCCCTTCCATTAAAAGCTTTGGTAATTTTTGGGGTGGATTTGAATAAGTAAAAGCTTAGTTAAGCTTTGAGAGCTTAACTGAGTTCATAACTAGCTTATGAGTTATTAAAAAGCTTAAAGAGCTTATATGAGTATAAAAGAGCTTTTATCAAATCATAGTTCAAATAATGAAAAACAGATTACTTAAATGAAAACAACTTTTATTGATGATATGCAATGAGTACAAACTTTTGAAAAGGAAATTACATTTAACTAAAAGCAATAAGCTGAAATTACATGAAATATAAGCTAAAATTAAGTTACAAGCTACTATTAAAAACTACTCCTAACTACCGATGTGAGTGAGGGGAGCTTTTTATTTATAGGCCTGGGGAGAAGGATCTAGACTTGTACACGCTCCTTTTGATCTTAGCCATCAATTCTCTCTAATCATTGGATCCCTTTTCTTAGCCGTTTGATCAAAATGAGCACACGGATTGCCAAGCTGGCAATCCTACTTCTTCGGAGTGGTGTGCTTCTTTTGGCTGTGTTTCAGTGCAATATTTCCCATTTGGTGTGTTTCTTTGTAGCCCGCGTGGTATTCCCTTGTTAGAAGTGGCCAATCAAAGCTCTTGGTGACGTCTTCTTAGGCTGAGGTGGAACTTGGTACTTGGTATCTTTGATGCCACATAGATAATTGAAGGGGGATGGGGTTTAACCCTTTTGATTTTAACACAGGTTGAAAGTGGGGAAGATAGGTGAATAGTAACAATATTTCCCGCCCCCCAATTTTTTTTTAACATTGTTTGACTAAGGATTTAAATTGGGGTTGACCTGGGCTTTTGAATTTAGGCCATGGTATATTGTTTTGGGCTCGGTTAACAGGGTTTGGTATACTTTAACGACCGTTAGTGTCAAAAGAATGAAAGGACAACGGTGTTATTATTATGGACTTATGGTGAGATTGATTTAACTAAGGCTCATTTGGGTATTTTTAAGGTTTTTGTCATTTTGTTGTTGACCAAAGTTTTGACCAATGTTTAACTTAATTGGACAATTTTGCTAGAAAACTTCCCGGCTTCTTGTGCACTCAATCGATCTCCGTGATTGTTTTTTGCCCGGTTTTTAATAGTTTTATCCTTGTGATCATTTTTTGCAATATCATCCGTACCTACACATCACAAATTAAAAAAAGCAATATTACAAAGAAAAATTGTGCACAATTTTGATTATTTTTAAACGGTCAACTACTAGTATAAAAAAAACGAGATGTGTTTCTCACATACACAATAACAAAATTTCCCCCAAACTAAGTGATTGTCGTGTCCTCACGCAATGTTATATGCTTTAAAACCAAATACTCCAAAACCTCCCCAAACTAATCCTTTGAAAAGTAGCAAAGTCTTTTGTGGGGAAAGTTAAGAAATCACAAATTTTAAAACACCCCGCTTTCCCATTTTCAAAGATTTTTCCATTTTTATGATTTTCATAATTTACAACTTACAACTTATTCATGTGTGACATAATGTATTGCTTTCATTATTCATTGATAACTTTTAGGATCACGGAACAAAAAGCACAAAAAGTGTCCAAATGGATAAATTCATCGTCCCCGATTTTCACCTCTCCAAGCCAAGCTTAAAAACAAGATCATTGTAAAATACAAGTTATAATGCTAACACTACTCATAAAAGCTAATTGTGTACTTACTTTTCCTCCCTTATTCCTAATTTCCTCTAAGGATTTTATTATTATTATCATTAAACTAACTGTTACAAGATAATTACTAACATAACCGTTTAAATGATAATCCTTTAAGATTCCTTTATCTACAGCAGTACTTCAATCTTTGACTGGCAGTACCTTGACTTTCTACTTAGCAGTACTTTGACTTTTTGCTTAGCAGTACGTTGACCGATTGACTTGTTTTTCCCAACAAGAGACGGAAGCTTTATTTAGATAACCCCGAAGTCGAAATTTGGCTTTATTCTTCTTATTATTATTATAGCAACATTATTAAACCTCAGTCCTTTAAACAACTGACACATCAGGGGTCCTAACCTACAAGAGCCAGTAGTCTTATTTCGACCTCGGTGATTTCCTCGACCTTTTTAAAGGCTGCAACATCGGCAGCAAATCGACCAGATGCAGTAAACGTTTATCAGTCTCGGATTATTATTACTATGTGCCTTATTTTGAAGACTTCCACATCGGCAACGAACCGACCAAAGACAGTAAACCTTTATCAGCCCAAAGTTTTTATTATTTATTCATACCTCCACCCTTTAAACAACTGTCACATCAGTATGCGAACTGACCATGATCCAGAAGTATTATTTCGGCTTCGGTTTATTACATTATTATTATTATAGCCAAATTTTAAGTCATGTGGTCTTTTAACTACCTAGACAACGATAGCGAGCTGTCAGGAATCGGTAGCCTATTTCCCCACAACACTGACAAAACCTCGATGTGTACCTTAATTTCACCAAAAGGAATCTCTACGAAGTGATTTAAACTAAGAATCGCAAAAACCAAAGTGACTTTATTTATTCAACAATTATATAACGTTTATTAAGCTGATGGGAGCAAAAAGCCACAATTAACCTCTATGAGCTCTAAAGAGATCCAACTACTCCACGTTTAGCATCTAACTTATATAAAACTCTATCATTTTTCGTTCTTTGCAAATTTAAAATCTTTAATAAAAAGATCCGTGAATGCTTAGTCTAATAAAACAAGCTTTGCATATTTAAAGTCTATCATGGAAACTTGCAAACTCTTGGCTTTTTCAAGCTAGAATTCGCGTTTTAAAGCTTCTTGTATAAAAGACTAGCAAAAGCTTAAATTTATATAAGTTAAGGGGCAAGCTAGAGCGCAACATGCTCGATCAAGTCAAAATTTATTGACAAAAATTCGTGTCAAAACACTTATTCTATTTTTGAAATTTTTTTTAATTTTGGCATATTTTTGGTGGAAAAACAGGGTTACGTGAAGACAAGGCAAATGCAAGTAAGATCAAATCGAAAGATCCCCCCATACTAGAACTACACATTGTCCTCAATGTGAGACTGTCACCCCCATACTAATTTCAAGGCATAATCCAAATATTAAGGGGTCTCTACGCAAATCTAAAGCCGTTTATTAATTATGCTAATAGATAAACGTGAATCAATAAGATCTAGGATATCGGATTCCCATAAATAAGCATGTTAAGGATTGAAGATCGAGTGAACGATGGACAAAACCACGAGTACGAGAGTCTTCATAATTCGGGGCAATCCTGGACATAAAACACAAAACATGAAACACGAGAAAGGAAGAGGCGAGCCTCCTCACATCACACTTATTAATAAATATTATACTAATATACTACTACTAGGGATAAGCATGGGTTGCCACCCACTAAGCGCTTATTTTTGTGCGAGTCTCTAGCTTGACTCTCCCTATATCATTGTGATATTAGGGAAGAAACATGTGGAAGAGAAAACTTCCATCGAACATTTATATGCCACTGGCTCTATGGAATAAAAACTATAAGCGAAGATGTCGGGGTCAAAAATGATATCCTCACTCTCGGAGGAGAGATGAAGAAAAGAATCCACCGGATAGGTGAAATAAGGAAGAAAAATTCGGATAACATATGTGAGGAAAAGATAATGGCGATCCTCATAAGGTAAGCTCACATATGTTGGTGAAAAAAATTATGAATCCCGGGGTCGAAAACTTTGTCCTCGGTCATCAAATCATGTTTATCAAGTTCATCCTTTAAACTTCTTAGGTCATGATCTAAAAATACCTCGGGAGGGAGATTAGGGATAGTGTCATTTATAAGAAAACTTTCAAGATAGATTATGTCTCCCTTCCAATCATGATAACCGTTCTCAATATCCGTAGAAACATCAATATCTAGAAAAGCATCAATCTCATCAATTTTGCCTCCTAGGTCGAAACACTCATCCTCATTAGCATCGAAAAGAGGTGTGACTAACAAAGCCGACTCATCATGGTTAGAAACATAAGAGTCCTTACTCTCGATGTTCTCTAACACTTCATCAAAAAAAGGATTTACGTCACTAGAGAAATATTCATCATCGAATTCGAAAAGAGGGTTCGAGTAAATTTTAACATTATCTTATGGAACGTCCTTATCGGATAGTGACTCGTCGTTACTAGATGTAAAATTTTCATTTAAATAGAATAGAGGGTTAGAGAGAGTCACGGATTTTTCCTCAAAAACGTTAATAGGAGAGAAATCATTACACGAAGGTAAATTACACTAACTATCACTCTCAAATGTATCCTTGGACTCACTTGGGATTAGAATAAGGTCCTCAACACTAGACTTTATTACTTCATCCAATTCCTTTTTAGGAATAGTGCTAAGTTCCTCATTCCCCATGATGAGAGAGTCCTCGGGCTCCAATGTCGGTAAAACGGGTGTGATTGCAATAGACGGAGGTATTTGAGAAACAATTTCATTCAAAGGAATAGTACTCTCCTCGTAATCATCGTCATCATAAAAATAATTGAAATGTCGCGAAGGCTCGGTAGTATAAGTACTAAGATTAGCCGCCTGCTCAAGTTGCTGAAGCTCTTTCTTTTTATTAATTTCAATACTCATTCCATTGAATTTTCCCTTAAGCTCATCAATCATAAATTCACATTCCCTTCTATAACGAATATCTATTTTCTCATTTCGATAATCTTTAATCTGAATTTGATTACTCAAACTTAGCATTTCATCTAAATACTGCTGCTTCAGATCCTCCATTTCTTGGATACTCATTTCTTGAGGAGGTGATTGATCGATATTAGCCGCTTGCTTTTGTTGAATTACCACTTCACAAAATGATTGCATCATGTTGAGAAGTGACTCTTCTATTTTATCCCATCTAATGTGCACATCACTTATCCTTTGCTGATTAAGGTCTTCTTGATGATCGATGGAATACTGCGGGGGTTGGTCAAAACCGGAATAGTTAGAATTATGCTCAAAGGAGCTTTGATTCATCAGTTGACATTGAAAACTTTCATGAGGACCCCCACAGTTTTCACAGCAAAGATATTGTTACGGAAAACTCGGTGAATTTTGTGGATAATAATTTTCACTACAGTTTTGATTGTAGCTCGGTTCCTGCTCATAGACAAGCGGGAACCATGGTGGACAATAATAACCATGGTGAGAATCATTTCCACATAATTCGCATGAGTATGTCTCGTACTAGGGTTGTAGAGGGTAGGTGAAAACATTTGTAAGATCATTGAAAGAGTTAGGAGCATTAATGGATGAATTTTCATCTCTTGAAGGGCAAATCCAACAAGATCCTTCTCTAAGACCATATCTACACCACTTGCAAGTACACCATTGACAACGTTCACCTTCTTCTAACAGATCTTTACAATGAAAACATTGAAATTGGTTGAGCGAAGATGTTTAGGGTTGTGGAGGTGGGTAGGAAAAATCAGGTGTTTCATCATTTGAAATGGGATCAGGGTTACGGACAAACTCTTCTCTGAAACTTACATTGGTACAATGCTGACAATTTCCACCGTTAAACGGACCTCCACACCACGAGCATCTTGAAAACCAAGACATTTTGAAGAATTATCGGATAAGAAGGTTAAGAGAATAAGAATTAAACGAATAAGAGGATAGAGAAGAATATTTATAGATTTTTCAAATAATACATAAGGAAAAGAAATAATAAGAATAAGAAAGAAAGAAAAAATATTTTTGGTAACCGAAAGTCAAATGTGTACGGTAGCTCTCTAGAAAACGCACAAAGAAGCGGAGGAGCGGGTAAGCGCGAAGCTTTTAAAAACCTTCTCCTTTCGGGTCGAAGTTCGTTGGATCGACCCTCCTTATACCTCTCTTTTAGTTTGTTTACTAAAGGTGAGCCGAAACGACAATTAACAAACGGTTATTTTCAATATTAAAATAAAAGAAAATAAGAATAGAAGTGTAAAATATTTTTGTATTTTTTATATAAAATAAAATGAAAACTTTCACGGGGAAAGGATCTTCAAGGCTCGAATACAAACAATCCCGCAAAAATCGCTACACCTCTCCCCGGCAGCGGCGCCATTTTGATATTCGTCAAAAACCCCTCTTAATATATATATATATATATATATATATATATATATATATATATATACATAAGCAAAGTATCATACAAATTATTCTTAAGAAAAAATAATGAGTAGTCAACACGGGTATCGTTCTCCTCGGTGAGAGATGAATGGAAATTCACGTTCTTGTCACGAATCGAGCTTGATTGTCATAAAAGTTTTGGATTTGAATTCTAAATCTAATAACGCAAAGGGGAAAGAAAATTAAGGCACGCTAAACTAGAAATTAAAACAATTTAAAAACCTGACGACATATAAAAGTAATTAAAAATAACTAATTAATACCTAAAATAACTAACTTAATTAACTAAAAATGACAAATTTAAATTCTAAAAACTCAAATTGCAAAATTATATGCTAAAATGACTTAAACTAATTTTTAAAAATAAAAAAATATTTTTTTGGATTTATAAAATAATTAAAACTATTTTTTTAAACTAAATTATACTAAAAATTGAATTAAAAATACTAAACTTAATTATATAAATTTGAGAAAATTCCTAAAAATACTAGATACTATTACTAAGATTTATAAAGAAAAACGAAACAAAAAGCTCAATCCAAAAAGCTATGAAAATACAATAAGCTTAAAACTGAAAATGGGTATAAAGATGAATTGGTGTGAAGGCCTTATGAAAAAGACCCAAGGGCGCAGTGGTAGAGGTGTTGGTGTTGTGTAAGGGAGGTCACAGGTTCGAACCCTGTGACTTCCTTTTTTTGTAAAAACATTTTTTTTTATTTTTCTTTTGAAAAAGCTAAAGAACCAGCTTAAACTAGTAACTTTAATAAATGGACTATTTGACAAAGCTTATAAATAAGCCAGAAAAGCTATTTGAAAGTGACAGTTTAAGCTTAAGACTCTCTAAGTAATTTAGAAACTATTTGGCTTTTTAAGTCACAATAAGCAAGAGAAACGTCAAATAAGCTAAAACAGATCTTCACCTAAACCTAATAAGCACTTATGACTCAAAATAAGCAAATCAAATAAGCTGAAACTTAGTTAAAAACTTTAAGACATCAGACAAAAAAACAGACTCTAAGGACTTATTAACAACTTTTAAGCTAAATTAAATACTAATAAGCTCTAGAAAATAAGCTGAAAGTTAAAAACAGATTAAGTCCTATGATCTAATAACCCAAATAAGCTAGAATTAAGCAAAATGACTAAGGAAATCAGCTAGAAAAGGACTAAAGAAAATGACAGACTCATACTTGTTTTTGGCCTTTTCAAAGATAAAATGACTATTTTTAAGCTTAAAATTAAGACTTAAAAACAAAGTTGACACTCTGAAAATTTGAAACAGATTAAGCTAAGACTTTAATAAGCTAAAAGCAACTAAGATTTGCCTAAATTAAGCTGATATTAAACCTCAAATAATCTGCATACTTAAACAATCCAAATACTACTCTTACTAGCAAATTTGACCCAAAAAATTCACTAAAGGTTTTTCTAAAATCTTAATACTCAAAACAGATGTGTGAAGATGCATTTGAGACCATTAAAACCACATTTTAAGCATACACTTTTAAACATTAAGCTAATAAGCAGTTTTGAATACTCCTAACTTGACAGACTTAAACATTTGACAAATTAAACTAGAAAACTTAACAAGACTTATTTTGAGCTTATGAAAACTACTAATTAAACCTATTTTGAGCTTATGAAATTTATCTAGGAGCTGAAAATAGACTACACTTGCTTTTACCAGGTTTTAATGCCTTATCCCAAACATCCCTTTAAACTTTTAAATCCAACTTTTAAGCCAAATCAGATTCCAAAAAGGTTTAAAACATGAAAACAGATTAAGATCAATGACAAATGATGACAAATAAGCAAAAACCTCAGAAGAATAAGCACTAAATGATGAGCTAAACTAATAAGCTATTTTTTTGTTTTTCTAAACAGATTTTAGTAAAACTTAGTAAAAGCTAAAAACAGATCATGAAATGCTTTAAACTAAATGTGATAAGCTATTTAAAGACAGAATAAGCACAATTAAAGCAGTATTAAGCACAAATAAGCAGTTTAATAAGCAAAACAGAAATTAAGCTATAAAATGAAAATAGGGAAGTACCTTGATCCTAGCCCAAACGAGGATAAAAAATTGCTCAAAAGAGCTTATCTACAAGCTCTAACTTATTAAAAACAAGCTGGCAAAGTCCAATAAGGTCTTCCAAATCTAGCTTATCATCCAAAACAGCTTAACATGCCCTTTTTGAGGTACTTTTGAGTAATGAGTTTAATCAGTTAAGCTTAAAACAAGCTTAACTAATTAAATAATAGCTTATACAGTAATGAGCTTATTTGAGCTTATTTAATCATTTTGAAAACATTTAAACAATAATAGCATTAAAATGAAAACAGAATTTAAGCTCTATTAAATGAAACTAAACTTTTTATTAATATTAAAGAGATTATAAGGCTTTCAAAAGGATCTAGAAGGAGGAGTGTCCTTGAAGCATCAAATCCTAGCCCTTGATTTTATATCTAACTATTTGAACCCTTGGATTTGTTACACGTTTTTGCTCCAATCAAATCCCTTAGGATTGCTAGCGTGGACTTGTGATGTCAGAGGTGTCAGGTTGATATTCTTTTAGAAGGGTTGAAACAAGATGGGAGTGAGAAAGATGCATTTTACCCTGTGTGTTTGTTTCAGGCGTAAAAATAGGAGGGAGAGGGGTGATGAATAGTAAATTTGACCTTTGACCTGGGTTACAAGTGAGATTGGGCTTTTGTTTAATGAGTTAGGCCAGCATAAAGGATTATAGATTTGGTAAAAGGACTTATGGATTGGACTATTTGATTTAATGGTTTATAAAAGGCTTAAGGTTTATAGTATCAATCTTAATAGGCTGACCCGGCCCATTAAATGGGTATAGGTTAGCCAATTTAAAGATGTATATGCCTTCGGCTTCAATTTCTTGCACTCTTCCAATGTCGTGCTTAGGTTTTGTCATTTTTGGCATCATTTTATTCCATTTTTGATATATCCGTTACCTGCAAGACATAAATCACAAAACACACATATACAATGCATTTTTTATATATTTTTAGTCATTTAAGCTCATTTAAATAAGGAAAAATGATATATGATTAAACACATATCAGGGAGCTTCTAACTTTCATCGAAAGTCGTCATCTAACAAGGCAGCTGAGACATGCATACATGGCCGTAAAGACGGAATAGACATGCGTGCTCAAACAAGTCCTCGTTCGAGTAGACACTAAGGTTAGTTGCTAGGAAAGGGAAGTAAAATGGGTGTTAAACAAAATTTACAAAACAAATAGATTAAGCCAAAAAATAAGGTACAATTGCTAGTAACTTTCCCCTCACCGTTCCATGACAAAGACTCGAACATATAGACAGACGCCTCGATCACAAAAATGAAAAAGACAACCTAAGTTGGTGTTCCCATAACGGCAACTTCCCTTACATCCCGCTCTTTACATACTTTTACATAATAAGTGGTGATATCGGCCACTTTTTACAAGACTTTACATCGTTGATTTTTGTATCAACGAATAATCGATCCTTCCAAGTGATTCCTTCGGTATAAACTTCTTTTGAACCGACTATTTTTATTCCTTCTCTTTTTTTCTCTTTTTTTACAATACATAATAAATCTCGGTTTAATTCTATCGTCTTCACTATCATAATTTGTCCGGATAATCTTTTCCTTGAAACACTTCTTCTTCGGACATGATTCATAATCGTGAAAGTAGCAAAACTTACGAGCTACATATTTTCCCATTGCATTGCGCAATTTCCTGACCATTACAGAGATAAAAAAAATTCACTTTAACATAAGAAATACAAAACTTTACACGAAAGCAACTAGCAACATTGATTAAAATAAGCTTAATCTACACGGTAGGCTAAGGTGCAAAGGTGTAACGAAACATATAATTTGGTGTAGAAAAAGAAAGGAATGGCTCAACAGGTTGTTCTAGGGGATTTTACTCTAAAAATAGGAGTAATCAAGGGTTACACGGGATTTAACTAACCAGAGTAGTTAGTTAATTTCACGACATGTAGGCTATTTGTTTTAATCCTAGAAATTTATCAGTTGAACATGTTCCTCCATCTAAATCCATAGTACTAATCATTGTGGTCTCGAGTGATATACCAGGTCAAGTTCTAAAGTCCATCACATCACCGACACACTCATAATTTTGTGGAATTTTTGTAAACAATTGGAAACGGGATAGGCTTAATTCTCACAATATGTATCAAGGGTTATAGTGGGCAAGGTAATGTAATTAGTGATTTTTACAAAAGTCATGCTAAATTTGTTTATTTTAATTTGGCCAATTTTTAAGCACTTTGCATGTTATTTTATAAAAAAGAAGACAAGTACGTTCTAATTCTCCATCCCACCACTTAAATTATACAACGTCCTCGTTGTATAGATAAAACAATTAAATTATAAGGGAAATTAGAATTAGAATGGAAAACTCCCTGATGTTTCACTCGTAATAATTTTCCAAGATGAGTTCTTGAGCAATAAGTGTGTTGACTAGGGCTTCAGTATGCTCGGATAAGTTCAACACATGTCCTTTTCAGAATATACCATATCATAGTTTCAGCAAGGTCCTGTATAAAAGATTAAAAGACAAGTGCAGTTTCTATCTCCCTACAATGGTACAAGAAAAAAATTAAACATACTACTATACAAGGATCAATACGCCATATCCGAAACCCTAGGATACGCCGTATTGTTCCTGTAAAAACAATTAAATACTGGAAATTAAATATTTAGTTTTTAAAACTGATAACGTCCAGAAACGTCTATACGCCATATCCAGAGGGGTTTGATACGCCGTGTAGAGTGTCCGGGAAGACAGACTCGTGCAACAAACAATTAAAATACGAAAAACAATTAAAATGACCGGGTTGTCTCTTGGGAAGCACTTTTGTTTCAGCTGGTCTTTAAGTTTGACCTTTTACTACTTTCTTCACCCTTCTAGCATTGTGATGACCTATCCTTCATTAATGAGACATAAAAGTTCTCGATAAGCATCGAGGATATCCTTTGAATGGTTGAGGTATTCGGACTCTTTTATAGTAATGTACTCCTCGTCATCATCGAATGAGTACTTCATCATCTCGAATCTCTTGACTTTGCAGTTCGATGGTTTAAGAATTGGATCACCCTTATGTCCTTGATTTTCTTGAGTACAACCGACATTACTTGCTTTATAATCCCTTCCAAATATACGGTTGACGTCAATATGAGGATTGCTGGCCCATTTAGTTTTTATATTCGCATATGGTCCTCGTCTGAAATTTTCCATACGAGTAAATGGGGCAATCTCGTGAGCATTCACTCTCCATCAACACTCTTGTAGTTTTACTAGTACTTCATAATCTAGCTCGTGGAAGTTTTCAAAGCAGCTTTTCAACCATCCGCAAAATTTTATCACCCTGGGAGTCGCGTCTCCCCATGATCCTTCTATTTTAGCCTTAAGTGCTAAGGTTTCATCCTTTAGTTTCCCATCAGCTAGTTCATTATACCATCTGTGATCTTGAAAATAGGTCATGCTTCCTACTCAAACCATTGTTGGCAGTTCCCCACCATTACAAAAACCATCAGTATCAGATGTACATGTGGGCCATTTAGTTCCTCCATTCTTAAAGCTGTATGATTCACATATATGATCACATAGTTGGTAGGGTACCCTATTTTCTGACCATGGTTTTTCAGTACCCTTTGCTTTGTATTATTCAACTCCCGTTTATATTTATCATAAGTTTTGAAGTTTTGAATATCATAAGTGAAAAGATCGGTGTCAATTTTTAGAAGGCAGTTGAATTCGTGGAATGCCTCGCATAAAGGTGTTTCAAAGTCAAATAGGTTTCCTTCTATCTTAAAGATTTTGGGAACATTGTCCTTTTCGTTTGGGTTGTCATCCTCCTCGGTTTCTTCTTCTTCATTGTGATAAAAAAGATGGTGGAATTTTAGGATGAACTTTTCGACCATGTTATCCCAAGTAGTGATTGAGCCTAAACATTCCTTTGTAAACCATTCGCTTGCAGCTCCTGCGAGTGAAACAGGGAAGACACTAAGTCTGAATCGGTCTTAAGTCAACCCATTAACTTTGATTGGTCCAACAATTTTGAGAAATTTATCGATGTGTTTACACGCGTTTTCCCCAACATTCCCATTAAAAGTTTCATCGCGTATTTTCACCAAGAATGTTCCTTGTATTTCAACGATACATTTCTTGACCATTCTTCCTTTGTTGTCATTAGAGATGAACTTCTTTTGGGTAGCGGTGATGTATCCATTAGGTTCCGCCATGGTGGTTTCTTTGTTAATCGGTTTCCTGAAATTAAGTACAAATAATCAGTAGGGTGTACCCTTGGAGAAGGGAACACATAAAACAGGAAATCAAAAACAAAAAATTACTACTGTTACTGTATCAGTTGACAGATACGGCATATTTAATGCCATATTTAATTAGTTTGAATATGTCGTATAGGTCTGTTGAATGTCAGTACGCCGTATTGAGTTTTTGGAATACACCGTATTGTTGGAGAACAGATACGCCGTTTAAACTGTAAAACCCAATACGCTGTCCTGAGCAGAAGGTTTGATACGTCGTATCCAACTGGTGGATACGGCGTATCAGGTGATCAGTCAGAACAGAAAACTATTAAAAACAATTAAATGTGGGAATTTAAACAAAAAATTTAAACACACAATGTGAATAAATACAAACAAAATTTTAAATAATTAGATTACTCTAAATTAATTAATGGTTAGAAATACTAATAAGAAAAAGGTTTAATTAATTCAATCCAAAAACAACGGTGCCAAAAACCTGATGTGCTGTCGTGTAGGGTCAAATATTTGATTATCAAGTTTTAAATTTATATTTAGCCGACAAACCTAAAACAACACTTTAACGAGCAGTGTACCCGGTCAAGATGGAGTTCGCGGTAAGTAGGGTGTCGAACACTAAGAGTGGAACATTAATCCTATATTCTATTAGTATTTTAATTAGTCTATTTACTGGTTAAACCTATGCTATATACGTTGTCTAATGATATGGGGGTTTTCAGCCTGAGAGACTGGCACAGGTTTGGTGGAAACAAATATCAATTCAATACACAATAAACACAAAAGAAGAAAATTAGAAGATAGAAAAGCGGTACAAGCCAAATGATAGAAAACTGTATTAGCCATATTAAATCCAGTTCAATGTCAGTTTGTTTGTTTTAGTGCAATGATTTACTTATCTCGAAGTGGCATATCATTCTTAAGACTTAGGCAGGACATCATCCTAAGACCTAGACACGATTAATCCTGTCATAATTAACGCATCCGCATAAAGCATCCTTTAGTTTAATTATAATCTATCTTAGGGAATCAAAACATTGGTGGTCCTGTTAAAACCCTAGCCCAACGGGACTTTACCCACTTATTATTTGATGGTGTTTCATATACTGGTAGTCTACTATTCTAGTCTTTATCAGTTAATTAAGAGCATTATTGTTGAAACATAAACAGGTCACCTACCGGTCTAACTAAGCTCATAATTTAAAGAAAAAGATAGAATGTTATTTGTGATCCTATTGGTCTAGTAATATTAAACATGATATGGAGAGCTATCCTGGTATCTAGATTACTTGGTCCGTATCACTATATCCAGTTGAATGATAGGTCGCATATTCAAACACATAAACAAGTATGAGGTGATAAACATAATTAATCAATCAACGATAAATTAAGAAATAGATTTTAAAACAAACCAAACATTAAACTTTCATTAAGATGGCTGATACCCAAAGGTATTTGCCCACAACCATTGTAATTATACAAGCGTAATCAAACAATGAAAATCGAACGATTAAGAGAGTAAAATTACACGATGTCTTCTATGGATTCGTGATCGATGCTTGACCTTGGTGGCTGATCTTCTCTTCTGAAAATCGTCTTTAATGAGTATGGTATAAAGAATATGATATTAAACACTGAAAACTCGTTTTTGAGTCTTCTATTTATAGTGTCTGAAAAAGACTCGATACGCCGTATCTGGCAAGGTTGATATGGCGTATTGGGCTAGATTCCTTAGAGTGCGTGCTACGTTTATAATCAATCAGTGATATCATTCCTAATTTACTTGAGTTACTGTATCTTTAAATAGTTATCTTCATGGATATGGCGTATGTAGACATAAGGGATACGCCGTATTGGGAATTGGTTAAACATGTTTCTTGTGATGTCTTGGCGCGGATACGCCGTAACTCTTTTGTTAGATACAGCGTATTGGTCAGAAATTAGCATTCTTCAAATATCTTCGTTTTAGCTCCAAATTATGCGTCTTTTAGCTTGTCTTCATAAAACACTTCTGAATTACTGCATTTATCAACTTTAAAGCAATTAAGTACCAAATAATGCAATAATTATATAAAAGTAGGCAAAACAGATAGGATAAATGATATAATAAAGTGACGTTATTTGATGTCATCTAGAGGGCACATCAATTTTCTTGATCCCTTGCTCGGTGGTTTGCAACAAGCTTTGGAGTTTCATTATTGAGGTATCTTTCACGTTCATTTGATACGAGAGCACAAACTAATTATAAACAGCTGGCAGACCAGATAGGATTATGTTGATAGAAAGCTCAGCATCGAACACCATATTCAGAGATTTCAACCTGTCAAAGTACCCTTTCATCTTTAAGCCGAAAGGACAAATAGAGGCTCCAGGTTTTAGTTTGCAAGCCATGAGAGATTTAACAACATCAAGGCGTTCCTTGCTTGCCTTTGCCTGAAACATTTCTTTAAGCTGTTGGTTCATCTCATAAGCCTAAGTGTTCTTAAAAATCTTTTGCAGTTCAGGGATCATGGAAGATGCCATGATGCATGATAATTTGTTTGCATCATCATAGTACTTTTGGTGAGTTTTAATCTCTTCTTAGGTTGAATCATCATTGATTGTTGGAATTTGCTCATCGAGAACATACTCTTTGTTCTCGTACCTTAGGGTGAACCTAAGGTTTCGCATCCAGTCCATATAATTTGGACCGGTGAGTCTTTCTATCCCAATAACTAAGAGTAATGAGAAGTTTGAACTGTGTGAGGGATTAGGAACGGGAGGATTGACACCATTTTCAGAAGACATCTATAAGATAAAATAATTTTAGTTAGCATAATTATACCTTAATTAATTACCAAATTTTAAATTTAAGGCTATGATCCATATTTTAGATTCGTTTATGAAGAGGGTTACCGTAATCACATCACAAATTTATTTTAGGTAGACAATGTCTTTGTCAATTTCATTCTCTATGAAATTCCTAGCTCTTTTGAGATCCCCCCCCCCTCATTGATTTGATCAAATTACATGTATAATCTCGATATGCTCATCTACTATTCATTGACACTGGGATGTCATGTCATGAATCAAAATGGATAAATTAATATGCAAGAAAACCTGCGTGGCATCCTACCAAGGCTTGAGTCAGCTCGAGAATCGCGAGTCCCACATCACCTCTTACATGTGTTCTCTTATTAATGTGCCGGTAAATAACACGCCCTTCATTAACAGCCCATATCAGAGATGTGCGGTTTTCATAGGTTAGCATACTATTCATATTTTCTATATCTAAAACAGGAATTTTGTTTTAGTACTTTTAAATTAATACTTTTAATCTTGACATCATCCTATCAAAAGTTCTCGGTAGCTCCATCGAACGCCCAAAGAAGCAGAGAAGCGGGTCAGTGCGAAGCATATTAAAAACCTAAATTCTTTAGGGAAGCAAAACGACATGCCTTATACCTCTCTTAAAGTTTGTTCACTATGGGTGAGCCGATTTACCAATTGACTAACGATGTATTTAGATTTAATGATACATATACAATATAGCAATTATAATATGTATAAGGTTTCTATTAAACATTTTAAAGTTTTGGGTTCTATTTTAAACATTTTAAAATTTCAAGGGTATATTTTAAATAGTTTAAAATATAAGGTTCTAAAATGTAAATTCATATTAACATTCAATGATCACAAGACAATAACATAATATTCAATTATTTATACTTATCACAAGTTAATAACTTACTGATAGATAATTAAGTGCTATTAGAATTAGCTAAGGCTCTAATACCACTGATGGATTTTCTATACCCTAACTAGATTAATACGCAACGAAAATAACAATTAATCTAGGGAAAGAAGGGAACTAAACCCTAAAAGATCTCAACCTAATAATAAAAGAAACTTAAAAGAAAAAAAAAATAAGAAAATACTAACCTTTAAGAAAATCAGATTTCTCACACGCAGACCACCTTGGTCGAACTTGGAGGCAACTACCC
>BQNB010134435.1:0-18313 GCA_026074375.1 Tanacetum coccineum | reverse complement strand
AAAGTCTTGCGGTCCTGCATATACATTTACATAAAACTATGAAATTCACCAACTTTATGTTGACGTTTTTAAATGAAATGTTTTTCAGGTCATTAAGCACGAGGTGCGAAGGATACATTGGTGGTTATATTATGAAGTCATGCATTAAAGATTTAGTCGCATTACATTTTGTGTATCTGTTATGGGCTGGAAATCTTTGTAATAATAACAAGTAAAGCTTCAGGCTTTTGTAACACATACTTTATTAAATCCAATGTATCAGTTTTAAATGACTTTTTGGTCGTTCTTATATTATCTTGTGTTGTTGATCTGAGAAGTAACACGCCCCGGACCCTTATTCCGCTGCGACCCAATTTGGGGGTGTTACATTGTCCATTCTTGGGTAAATTGGTCTAATAGCACCACTAGTTTGTGCTATTTTTTGAGCAAATGATCTAACAGAACTATCAGGCCTAGCAGTACTAACTGGCCTAGCAGTACTAACTGGCCTAGCAGTAATTGGCCTAGCAGTACTAACTTTGTGAACTGCTCTTTTCTTGTTTTGCTTAACAGGAGTAATCAAACATGTTCTTTTTAGAACTCCTGATAGGACAAAAGTCTTTCTTAATTAAGGGTATTTTGAAATTTTTTGATGATTAAGATTAACCCTATAGCATTATCCCATACTGGTTTGACCACACCTTGGACCCAGTATGACCACATTTTACTGCTTAGTTCTGGCATCTTTTGTCATAAATATCACAATCATTTGATCAAATGTCAATGCTCATACAACAAAGCAAGCTTTTATTTTCTTAAATCCAATTCCTGCTTTCTTAGAAGTTTGACCAATTTGATCATTAGTCTTAACAGGATTAACTGTTTGCACTTCTGACACATTATCCTCATCATCTGAATTCCAATCCTCAATGATTACTTTATCTCTGTTAACTGATTCATAGACTGTCTTAGGTTTTTGAGTATTTGCTTCATTTGTTTTACCTACAGTCTCACTAGTTTTAGATTTACTAGTGTCAGCATTAAGCTCAGTTGTTTTTGACTCAATGATTTTCTTTCTAATGTCATATTCATCTAAACCTGCAAATGATATGTTAGCTCTTGGGGTTAAGAAGTTCCCTGTTATAGGAGAGGGAACAACATGATACCCATCTGCTTTGGAAAACCTATCATTTGCTGGTGTAGACTGTAACGACCCAAACCCGCTCCAGAGAGTAGGCCGAAACGTCATAATCATGGTGTTATATCAAAGCATAATAAAGGCATAAAGTCATAAATGATAACATAGAACAAGGTGGAAAGCCAGAATCAAACATCGGCTCCCGATTATGAGGTCAACATGAATAACGTAAAAGAAGTCTAAAGGACTAAAACATGTGTCCAAGATAAGTATAGCACATCAAAGTGTCTTCGATAAAAATGAAAAGAAGCTAAATGTCACTCCCTAACACACACACCTCAAGCCAATCTCCCTCTAAATACCTGCCGGTCTATTTAAAGGAAAAAGAGGAAAGAAATTACTGCTGAGCATAACACTCAGTTGGAACGGATATAATAAACAAATAAGTAATAAATAATCCTGGATAATAATATAAAAGCAGCGGAAAGATCATAAGTGTCAAGAGGAAAACCTGGAGAATTACGTTCATGAAGGAATAGAAATAAACATGTAAATACATGGAAACGTGAATCAAAGATGTCATGAGGATATCATGGGATATAATAAACTAAATTAAAAGAATGCCCATGAGCTTCATATAATCATACATGACATAATAATAAGTCGTGAAAACATGCATATAAAAGAGGGCTGCCTCAACAGTAATATAGGGGGTGACCTCTTAAATAATAGGGTGGAGGATCATCTCCAATGTGATGGGATTAGAGCCACACCACCCATCGACCATTAAACGAGTAAACATGTAAACTAGATGCCCCCATAACGCCCTAATAATAATGCCAAACAGAAATATAATCTGTAACATAAAAGGGACTGCCGCGTGAAATCACTCTCAACAGAAAGAGTCGTGACACGGAGGTGCCTCAAGAGTCACCGGGGGGTCCTCCATGGTACCTCCAGACTAGTAGAGGAAAGTCATTTAAATCATGTCATGCGTATATATAGCTCGGCAAAAGAAATAAAGTCTTGAAACATAACATTAAGGTCATGGTAAAAGACATAAAAATGAACATAGCAGTTCAGGGGATGAATCATGAAAAGAAAGAATGTCCTTACTGAAAGTACGGATATCCTTACCTTTATGTCCAGCATAACGGAAAAGATGTATAAGAAGATGAAGCTACTCCTGCATAATGCCAACACATGTTAAAGGACATATATAATTACTTTTCATGATTAAGTTACTTTCCATTTTAGTAACTTCTATTTTTAAGTAAACTTTCCACACTAATTTGGCATGATTCCATTGATTAGTACGATCCATATAAAAATATACCAAGATAAGCTATGTTCCATGATTAGTATTCTTGTTGTATTGGTTACTTCCAAAAATAGCAGCTTCTAATTATAGTAAGTTTCCAAAAATAGACTTTCCTTAATTAACTTTCCTTAAATGATAACTTCCTGATTTAATAAGTTTCCATAATTAAACTTCCCAAAAATAGACTTTCTAAAAATAGCAGATTTCTATATAAGTACACTTTCCAAAAATAAGCAGGTTTCTATAAATATCAGTTTCCATAAATAGCAGGTTTCTATAAATTACGCATGTATTCTATAATTAGCATTTTCCTATAATTAGCAGTTTTCTATAAAAAGCATGTTTTTCTAATAATAACATGTTTCTATAATATAGCAAGTTTTTCTATTATCTGTATTTACAATCCCAAATCCTTGATCTTACATAATTTACGTATGATTATCCATTTAGTTATTAATTAATTTAAACAAGATTCTTTAATTACCATTTTTGCCAAAACAACCCTTAGAATATCAAATATGGTATTTCATACTTAATACTTAATTACTGATCATACTTGTACTATTTTCATAAATTTACACTTTAGCCCCTCAGTTTAAAACAATTCGAATTATAATTATATTATATATAATTAATCATGTTTAACCCATAACAATTATCAAAATGACATTTATACCCTTCCACTTATTTTTTTCAGAATTTATACATTATATTAACATGCCATAATCAGTCCTTATAGTTTTTAAAATTACAACACAAGTCCCTTTACTTTAAATACCTAATTCGGCATGCATTTAATCCACCAAAACCCTAAATTGATTTTTCCCCAATTATTAAGAAATCATTACACAATCATGTGCATTATATTAAGATACAGAAAAATAAAACCAAACCCTACCCCAAAGTCGTTTTTCCAAATTAAATTTCTTCATTCTTTCATAATACAACATCGCAAGAATTGAAAATTCACAATAATTAATTCGTGAGTCCTCTAAAATTTATTTAGCATTTTATCTGACTATAATGATTAATATATACAAGCTGAGAAAAATATAAAATCGTTGGTAACAATTATTTAAATGCCGATTTCATTTCTTGCTAAAAATTAGGTTGTAGAACATGATAATCTAATTCGACCCCCTAATCATGCCTAATAAATTTTTCTCATGAACATACTGAATTAACATGATGAAACTTGAGTTATAAAAATACCTTTGACAATTGTTGATGATTTTATGAATTTATGAAGGATTTTCGAGTCAATTGAGTACCATAAATCAAACCACACCTTAACCCAATGAACCAGCAATTTTCCTAGCTTCCCTTGATCTTCAAGAACCCTAGAAAAATCGTTCCTTGCCTTGAAAAAAATATGGTGCCGCCACTTAAATTATTTAGGGTTTCGGAAATGGTTTTCAAGAGATTTACAAATGAAAATTGTATATAAAAAGATATACAAAAGAAAATGCCGAGATTTTGGGTTTTGAATGGACTAATATCTGATTTTTATTATTAAAATAAATTTATCTTAATATTATCCTTGATTTAATGTATTTAAATTAATTGTATAAGTATATAAATACATAATTTCGGCATAATAAATACATATATATAATATTTATTATTTTTCTTCATAATATAAGATATTAAATACTTATAAAAAATTTCATACTTTCACATGATTACTTATATATATAACACTTGATTGAATTTTATTCATGCTTTTGATTAAATTTCTTGACATTAGGGAATTTTGGTAAAATTTGCACTTGTTCTGATTTTAGGGTTTTACAACTTCTCCCCCACATAAAAAGAATAATTCGAACCACGAATAGAAACATGATACAGCTGTAAAGGACATTCCAGATCATGAAGAAAATGAGGATAAGAATTCGTATAGACTCCTCGGTCTCTCCAAGTGGCTCCGCTCGGGATGATTCTCCAAAGAATTGACAAAGGGATCGTCCTTGTTCCTCATGGACTCTGTCCTACGGTCTATAATAACTCAGGCTCTTCCCGTGTATGATAAAATCTCATCGGATCTGATCAGAATGGATAAGAGATAAACGTGAAGAGAATGATACTTGTAACCTCTGTAGTAATGATACAAGAAAACACATAAGGACATGAGATAGCTGATGAGGTAACCCAAACGAATAGGAAACCTCACCAACCGCGATCAATAATCTCAAACGGTCCTATGAACGAGGACAAAGCTTGCCCTTGAAATACAAAAACGACCTGACTCCACGTGGTAGGTGATACATTTCAAAAAACATCTCACTCCGGCTGGAACCTAATGCTCTGCGATGCCTTCGCGTAACTCTTCTGACGGAGTCTGAGCTTCCTTAAGCTTTTCCCTGGCGATGGCGAACCTTTCTTAGTCACTCAATCACTCCGGACCCTCAAGAATACGTTCACCCAACCTGATCCCAACAAATAGGAGCACGACACTTCCTACCATTACAACTCTCGAAAGAGCGCATTAATGCTCCATGACAACTGTTATTGTAGGCAAAACTCCACTAAACATATATATGTTCATCCCAATTTCCTGCCCAATTCTATAGCACATTAACTAACATATCCTCTAATGTTTGAATCGTACGCTCCGACTGTCCGTCGGTCTCAGGATGAAAAGCTGTACTAAACTTGAGCCTGGTTCCCCAAGCTTTCTGTAAACCTTTCCAGAAACGAGACGTGAAACGTGGATCTCTATCTGACACGATCGCTGATGGAGTACCGTGTAATCGAACAATTTCTTGTTGGAACATTTCTGCTAATTTACTAACGGGGTAATCCTTACGGATAGGAGAAAATGTTCCGATTTAGTCAGCGATCTATAACAACCCAGATCAGCATCGTGCTTCCTCTGGTCGGGTAACCCGTAACAAAATCCAGATATTTCGTCCCACATCCAAACAGTAATCTCTAACGGTTGCAAAAGCCCACGTTGCACGGGGTGTTCAATCTTTAACCTGCAGACATGTTAAACACTTTGACACAAACGTAGCCACATCGCGCTTCATACCACTCCACCAAAAGTGTTGCTTGAGATCGTGATACATCTTCGTCGAACCTGGATGAATCGAAAATGGAGAACTATGAGCCTCAGTCATCAAGGCTTCCCGAAGTGTAGGATCCTCTGGTACGCATAATTTAGTACCCTGCCATAAAATGCCATCGTCATCAACGCGAAACTGTCTCAGATCGATATTCTGAATAATTGCCCAGATTCTCGTCATCCTTCTGACTGCCTTAATCTAGAAATTTAGGTTTAGCTCAAATCCTCAGACTAGCCCAGAAACCACTCTGTCCACGAACACATAATCGATATCCAAACGCTCAAGGCACGAATAATTCCTCTTCTTCCACTTTAATACAGCTATCATACCCCGACTCCTACTCTAGCCAACAGCACCACATTGCTTTTCCCGGAATGGTACTGAATGTTGTGTCATAACCTCAATAACTCCAACCAACGCTCTGTCTTATTAATTTAATTTCTCGCTGCGTGAAGATATATTTAAGGCTAATATGATCGTAAAAATATCACACGACACGCCATAAAGGTAGTGGTCACCAAAATTTGAGAGCGAAGACAACGGCTGCTTAACTCCCAATCATGAGTAGGATAGTTCACCTCATAGGCTTTAGTTTTCGTAGGCATAGGCCAATCACTTCCCATCGCATGAGTACACACCCAAGACCTCTTCTTAGAATCATCACTGTAAATCTGAAAATCCACCTAACAGATGGAAAGTAAGAATAGGCGAGGAAACTAAACGTTGCATAAGCTCTTCAAAGCACTTTTCTCGCTCTCATTCCCATACAAACTTCTACCTTTCGCATAAGCATGGTGGGGTAATTCTATCGTGGAGAAACCCTCGACGAATCTGCAGTAAGAACCTGCTAATTCCAAGAAAACCACGTACTTCGGTACAACGTCGGTCCCCTTGGCCATTTTGGTGATAGCCTCAACCTTCGCCGATCCCAATAGGTAATTCCTTCTGCTGAAACATGTGACCCAGAAATTGCCACCTACTCAACCAAAAATTCCACTTGGAATACTTGGCATATAATTTCTCCTGTCGTAAATTTTTTTTTTTTTTTTTCTGTAGAACAGTGCCGGAGATGCTCGCCACTTTCTTTTTAGACTTAGAGAAGACCAGAATATCACAATAACACGATGACGAACTTGTCCTAAATTCATGAAAAACTCATTCATCAAAGTACATAAATACAGCTGGAGCAATTCCGTGAGACCAAAAGGCAATACCAAGAATTCATAATGACCATAACTGTGCGAAAAGCATCTTGGAAATGTCCTGCTCTTCACTCCCAACTGATGGTAACCAGATTCGTAAATCAATCTTGGAAAATGTTTCAGCGCCTGAAGCTGATCAAGATAATCCGATACGTGGGAAGGGGATAACGATTAGAAATTGGTGATCCTAGTTTCAAATCACGGTAGTCGATACATAATCTCATGCTACCAGTCCTTCTTCTGACAAACAGAACCGGTGCTCCCTATGAGCGATACACTCGGCGAATAAAACCTCGCTCCAACAACTCCTGTAACTGATCCATCACTCTTTTAACTCAAATCGTGCCATGCGATCAATCTTTTGAGATAGGCTCAGCTCCGGAATAAGCTCAATGTTTAAACTCAACATCGCGAATAGGAATATTCCTTAGTTCTTCAGAAATACGTCTTAAATTCGGAAACAATCGGCTGATCCATGATAGAAGAAACGTCAATAATTTCCTGTCATGAATGGTAGCCAAGAAAAACCTTCACAGCCATGCGATAGTAAGGTACGTGCTTATAAAGCGAAATGAATCTTCATTAGATTTTCCCGGTAAGGAACCATATAAAAAATTCAGGAGCATAATATCGCCGAATATAACACAACGGAATGACAGTCAATCAGTAGCACGTAGTGCTGCTAACCATCCATACCAAATATGTCACATTCACAAATAACCAAGGACGTGCATTAACTGAACAATCAGTCCCATCAAACTGTAGAGAAGATCTCTATATACATGTAATTGTCTGCGGAGACTTTCATGGTCGTTAGGATATACATAAACATGATCCAAGAAATAAGGTGTCATAGTTAAAACATGAGGCAAACTTAGGAAGTAAATCACAGATGAATCACACGCCAATAAAATAAAAAAAAACACAGCACGATTCCGAATATAAAAAATGCACCCAGTAATGGTACTTGAAGTATTGCCGGATCCTGAGTTATGTCAAAGACAACGGCCTAGCGTCTGGCGTCTTGTCAGCTTGACAAGACGAACAAGCACCGAATGATCTTCTGCAGTCCCCGCTGAAGATGACGCATCCTGGCACAATTTAAGCAATTACCAAGCAGCACGACGACACTCTCCCCTGGGTGTCTACGTCCACAGTGTTGCAAACAGGGTGAGTAAAAACCCTCAGAGGGTACTCTGGGACTGCAGGGAACCTGATTCAAAGATAGATTATGAGACATGAACTTTGAGAATAAAGAGCATAAACTTGTTATTTCAAATGATTACCCTAGTTCGAAGATCAGTGGGATTTGCTGACCTCAGTATCCTGGTCGCGTCAACACCAACATTCCTGTTACCATGACGTGGTGTTAGATTCATACATATAACAATACAGACGATAACGATAAGCATTTGACCTATTGTTGTCACGAGAGTAGTTGTTGGTAATTTTGTTGACGGTAGTTACCACCACCAGCCCCTGCTGTCAGTTCCCTGCCTGACGATCTCTGTCGGGTCATCCTCTGACCGTGCTCTTATGACCCCTGTTGACTGTACGAAGATAACGGTCTCCACTCTTGAGCCAAAAGAATATTGGGTGGCACATGATATAAATGATAAGGATGATGAAAAAAAACAAAAGGAATAAGGTCTCAGAGATTCGATTACTGAAAGTTTACCTCTTGTCTGAAGCGTTCGAACTATCATATCATCCTTTCACGAAGTATTTATCTAAGTTGCGTGCAGCACGCAACTTGAGCAACAATACGTAAACTGGTAAACACATTACATGGGTCAGGATTGACTTATGAAGACCCCAACGAAAGTTCTTCTGCCTGCTCTTTTTCTTCAGTGCAACAGCCTGTCCAAGAAACTAGCCAGGCGGAGGAAACGCTGCATGGTACCAGTATATTTCACTCCGCCCTTTGGCGGATGAATGGTAGACTCCCTCTTCAAGCGCACTTTCTCGGCTCGGGGAAAAACTGAAGAAAGAACAGTCTCTTGGAAAGCTGCCCAAGTCAAAGTAAGGACCCACGCACTCCTCCTTTGTCCTGCTTATAGGCTTCCACAAGCCACGCGTTCACCCTCAACTTATACACACCAATCTGTCATAAAAGCATCAGACAATCCATCACGTCGAAGATCTTCCTCCGATATGGGAGATCAATTCTAGCATTCAACAGGGGCTACTGCCTTCCTCGAACGAAATAGGTTTCTGCTTAATGAACGCTCAAGCAAGTATGAATAGTGACTGTGGAGGATTACTACCTGAAGGTACAGCACCAAGCGGTACTCCTTCGTGAACCGCTCGCGATCGTGGGAGCATGGCATCCACGGCTGCCTGAACGGCCGCAGCGAGTTCAGCATCGGTACGAGTGTTCACCATCTGACATTTGCAAAAAGGGTTTAATGATTAAACGGTTAAAAGGTCAAAACGCGACAAAAAATAAACGTCGATTTAAAGGAACTTAATGTCTAACCGAAACCTTAAGGTCCAATTTTTAGAGCCTAACAGGTCGAAGCCTGGCTTTGATACCATAAAATTGTAACGACCCAAACCCGCTCCAAAGAGTAGGCCGAAACGTCATAATCATGGTGTCATATCAAAGCATAATAAAGGCATAAAGTCACAAAATAAAAGAGGTAACAAGAACAAGGTGGGAAAGCCGATCAAATATCGGCTCCCGATTAAGTAGTCACATGAATAACGTAAAAGAAGTCTAAAGGACTAAAACATGTCCCAAGATAGTAATATCACATCAAATGTCTGCGATAAAAAGAAGGAAAGTGCTAAATGGTCACTTCCCTAAGCACACACTCTCTCAGCCCAATCTCCCTCAGATACCTTCCGTAAAAGAAATAGAAAGAAATACGGCTGAGCATAACCTCATTGAACGGGATAAAAATAACAATGTAAGTAATAAGTATGAATCCATGATAATAAGTATAAAGCTGCGGGAAAGATCAAAGATGTCATGAGGAAACCTGGAGAATACTCAGAAGAATATGAAAAAACATGTAATACATGGTAACGTGAAGTCAAAGATTGTCATGAGATAACATGGATAGTAAAAACAAAATAATCAGGAATGCCCAGAGCTTCATAAATCATACATGTCATAATAATAATGTCATGAAACATGCATAAAATAAGAAGGGCTGCCTCAACATGTAATAGAGGGGTTGACCTCTTATAATAATAGGGTGGGAGGGATCAGCTCCAATGTGATGAATTAGAGCACACACCAACCAATCACGCATGAACGTGTAAACATGTAAACTATGATACACCCATACGCCCCGAATAATAATGTCCAAACATTAAAATATAATCGTGGTAACATGAAAAGACGCCGCGTAAAATCACTACTCAACGCGAAAGAGTCGTGCCCATTTGCCATCATGTGTCACAGGTCATTACTCTCCATGACTAGGTGGTAAGTCATAAAATACATGGTCATGCGTATATATACTCGGCAAATAGAATAAGTCCTTGAAATCAACATGTAAAGGATCATGGCAAAAGACATAAAAATGGGAGAAGTCATACAGTTTCTGGGATGAATCCATGAAAAGAAGAATGTCTTACTGAAAGAAGGAATATCCTTACCTTATGTCCAGCACAAACGGAAAGAGATGGATAGAAGATGGAAGCTACTCCTACTAATGCGATCTACATGTAAAGGACATATATAAGTTTACGTTCATAGATTGATGTACATCCATTTTAGTAACTTACTATTTTAGTAACTTTCTAAAATTTGTGCATGATTCCTTGATTTAGTACATCCATGATTAACATATTGCCATGATGTAGTATGTCCATGATTAGTAATCATGTGTATAGGTTTACTTCCAAAAATAGCAGCTTCTAATTATATAAGTTTCCAAAAATATACTTTCCTTAAATATAACTTCCTGATTTAATAAGTATCCAATAAAAAAACTTCCCAAATAAAACATTCTAAAAAATAACAGGTTTTCTATATAATAACGTAAAAGTTACCATAAATCGCAGTTCGTAAAATGCATGTTTCGCATAAATAGCATTTTCAATAAATAGGCAGGTTCAAAATTAGCATGTTTCATAATTAGCAGGTTTCTATAAATACGATGTTCTATATAATAACCTGTTTCATAATTAGACAGTTTCTAAATCTTTATTTACAAATCCAAATCCATTGATCTTACATAATTTACGTTAATTAGTCCCGTTTTAGTTATTAATATAATTAAACATGACTTTCATTATCAGTTTTGCTAAAACAAGCCGCTTATAATATCAAATATGGTATTTCCATACTTTAATAATTAATTACTGATCAACCTTGTACTTTTCATAATTTACACTAATAGTCCCTCAGTTTTAAATACAATTCGAATATATATATAATATATCTACATTAATCATGTTTTAACGCAAATAATTATCAACTGACATTTAACCCTTCCACTCCATTTTTTCTAGAATCTATACATTATAATAACCAGCCATAATCATCTTTAAAGTTTTTACAATTACAACACAATCCTTTTACTTTTAATACCTACATTGGCATGGCAATTTATCCACCAAACCCAAAATTGATTTTTTCCGCCAATTATTAAGAATCAATTACCCAAATCATTTCATTAATTAAGCATAAGAAAAATAACCAAACCCTAACCCTAAGTCGTTTTCCAATTTATTTCTTCATTTCTTTCATAATTCAAAATCGGCAAGAATTGAAAATTCCACAATAATTATTTCGAGTTCCTCTAAAATTTATTTAGCATTTTATCTGACTTATAAATGATATATACAAGCTGAGAAAAATATAAAATCATTGGTAACAATTATTTAAATGCCGATTTCATTTCTTGCTAAAAATTAGGGTTTAGAACATGATTAATCTAATTCGACCCCTAGATCATGCCTAATAATTTTTATCATGAACATACTGAATTAACATGATGAAACTTGAGTTATAAAAATACCTTTGACAATTGTTGATGATTTTATGAATTTATGAAGGATTTTCGAGTCAATTGAGTACCATAAATCAAACCACACCTTAACCCAATGAACCAGCAATTTTCCTAGCTTCCCTTGATCTCCAAGAACCCTAGAAAAATCGTTCCTTGCCTTGAAAAAAATATGGTGCCGCCACTTAAATTGTTTAGGGTTTCGGAAATGGTTTTCAAGATTTACAAATGTTTAACCGATTTTATCAACTCTAGTTTTAACTGTTTGAGTCTCATTAGTCTTAACAGGACTAACTATTTGCACTTCAGACACATCATCCTCATCATCTAAGTTCCAATCCTCAATGATAACTTTATCTTTGTTAACTGATTCATAGACTGTCTTAGGTTTTTGAGTATTTGCTTCATTTGTTTTACTTATAGTCTCACTTGTTTTAGTATTAAGATTAGTTTTTTTTTGACTCAATTATCTTCTTCTTAATGGCATATTCATCTAAACCTGCAAATGATATGTCAGCTCTTGGGGTTAAAAAGTTCCCTATTATAGGAGGGGGAACACCATGATACCTATCTGCTTTGGAAGACTTATCATTAGCTGGTGTGGACTCTTCATCACTATATCTGACATCAAAAACACTCAAACTAATCTCACTATCAGTTTTAGAATTGTTACTCATTTCATTCAATTGTGTGCCATATCCTAAACCAGTTTTATCTCTAGCACTCATTTGACTGTTGAGTAATTCATCTAGATTCTTGGATGATTCTTCCTATTTTTCTATCTTAAGTTTCAACTCATCTCTTTCCTTAACAACTTTTTCTAACTCTGTGTTAAGGTTGTTAATTTTTATTTCTCTACACTTAAGCTCATAGTTTTGAAACTCATATTTTTCTCCCCAAGCCAGTTCATTCTTTTCATGTCCAAGAATTCTAGATTCTAGAGATTCTAAAGCTAACTCATAACCCTGAATTTCTAGTCTGGCTCTGCTATGTTTTTCTCTTTCACTATCAAAATTCTTTTAAAGAGTTTTAAAAGATTCAAGACATTGTTTAGAACATTTTTGTACCTCATTGTCAGAAGAACTTGATGAGCTTGAAGAAGAGATTGCCATTAAAGCATAGTTGACTGGTTCTATTTCAAAATCATTACTCTAGTCATATCCTCCTAGACCATCTTGAGCCACCAGTGCCTGTGATGAAGATTCATTTGTTGGTGCATTGCTCCTGCCATTGTCACCATAAGATCTTTTCCCTTGATTCCTTCCAGATCTGCATTCCCTAGCAAAATGCCCTTTTTTGTGACAGTTGTAGCACTTAATTTTTGATTTATCAAGTGAAACATGTCATTTTTCTTTGAAATCCATGTTCCTTCCTGTCTTCTGAATGAATTTTCTCACTCTGACAGTCAACATAGCCACCTGCCATCTAAGATCCAATTCTTCCAAGTCATCTTCATCAATCTGCTAAAAATCCTCATTTTCAAGTTGAGGACTGTTTGTTGGTTGTGCAAAGAAAGAGCATGCTACATCATGAGCACATGGGGTAGATGAAACTTGACTAATTCCACCAGCAGTACTAACCCCAAAATCTCCACTGGCAGTACTAACTTCATCAAGAACGGCTAGAGTTTTTCTTAGAGTAAAGAAATGCCAAGTTCTAGAAGTAAGAATGGAACTTGAAGACCGTTTCATCTCATCTTTCATAGCCCCTAGAAGGTTGATGTAGAGTCTTCAATATCAATCTCACAATGTCTAGATTAATTTCTCATGATTAGAGCAATTTGATTCCATGAAGGAGGAAGACTTCTTAGGAACTTCTGGTTGATATCTTCCTTTGATATTGGAGCACCATGAACCTCCAATTGACTTATGAGATTTTGGAACTTATCATAAGCCTTGTCCAGACTTTCATTTGATGCAATAGAAAATTTTTCAAACTGATGTTTTAGAACATTTTTTTGCATCTTCTTGGATTCTTCATTACCTCCAAACCTTGATTTGATTGCTTCCTAGAGTGATTTAGCATCTGCAACATTGTGAAACTTGAGAAGGTATTCATCAGGTATTGCTAAAAGCAAGATGCTCTTAACTCTTTCTTGATTCCTTTTAGCAGCCAGTTGTTTGGCAGTCTTAGGAGCAGGAGGAGCAGATGTTTCTCCAGTTGGTGCAGGCTCTTCTTCTAGATCTCCATTGACAATAACATCCCATAGGTTATGGTCTGTGTGACAGATATATTGTCGCATTCTCATGCTCCAAATATCATATTCTCCCTTCCTGATGATAGGGATTTTCATTGCTGTGATAGTGGGTGGAGGAATGTCTTGTTCTGCCATCTTACAATTAAGTTCTTCTTATTCAGAGTTTCCACACAAGCTCTGATACCACTTGTTGGATCGTTTACTAAATAGATCTTAACCTTTAGCTTGTAAAGGGTTTGTTCCTTTAGATAATTCTAAAGCAACAATAATGAAACACTAGATTTGAACACTATTGATTAAACGGAAACTTATCCAATATGCAAAAGAAGGAAACAATATTAAGAATCATAAACAACTTTTATATTAGAACACGTGAAATCTGCTAGGTTACAGATTACAAAGACCTATGATGCGAATAGATCTCTATTGATATGTGTAGAATTATATCTACTACCTATCCTAGGTTCCTTTTTATAGACTAAGTAACCCTAATGGGATTACAAAACGCCGTATAAAGAACATGCCATATCCATTCCTAAGATATCACCATGCATATCTCATAACTACTAACTATTTTTATACTAACGGTACTAACTATCTAATCAGTACTAACATTTGACTAGTCAGGTTAACAAATTACAACTAGCGTACTCACATTATAACTAACGGGTACTAAGTCCGGTAAACATAATTCCAACATTGTGGGTTTTTGGCTTGAAGCGTAGAAAGTTTTTGGTGATTTCGGGAATGCCTAAACGCATTTTATGGCTAAACGTAATCACATTACCGTAACAAATAAAAATAAAATGAACAAATTAAATAATTAATACTCCTAAATAAATATTTACACTTGCTTGATGTAAATATTTAATTGTTTGATGCCCGATTACATTGAATGATAATTTTTAGCTTACGTGATTTAACTTATCGATTACGATTTAAAAGCACAAGCATACAATACTAAAAATAAATTGTGAATTTCTTGACGTCATAAATGACCCTAAAATACTGGGTTAAAGACATATCCAAATATGACCACTTAATGAGAACATAAATCACAATATAATAATAGGACTGTATCATCTCATAGAAAAAACCTCAATTTTATATCAAAATAACTTAATAAGCACGGGATTAAAAAAGTCAAACTTGGTCAACGATCAAAGTCAATGGTCAACAAAACAGTCAAAGTCAACGGTCAAAATCCATAGACATGGTCAAACTAAGTCAACGATCTAATCTTCTAAGTTCAAGGTTTTTGAGATTAAGTTTACGAGATATTTTAAAATCGTATAAATTTACACAATTAATTGTATCCATTTTAATACTCATTTAAATAATCCGTTCATTTTTGTGATGTTTGAAAACGTTAATACTTTTTGAAAAAGTCATTAAGTTTTACTCCTTTCGTCCTAATTTATTAGTCTCATTTTGACTTTCTAAAGTCTTTATTTTCCAACTTTGACTATAAATATTTTTATTTATGTTATATAATACTTAATGAAAACTATATCAATGAAAATACATTTAAAACCCAATCTATTCATATATTTTGCATCACACAAAAAAAAATATTTATGGTCAAAGTTAGAAAATAAAGACTTTAAAAAGTCAAAATGAGACTAATAAATTGGGACGGAGGGAGTAAACACTTTAAAAATTTGTGAACTTTTTGAATTATTTAAAACCTTTTCATTTTGATATTTTGAAATTTCAAACCTTTTAGTGTTTTATTGATAAAAGTTGTGAAAAATTATATCGTTTTGGTCAAACGCGAGACTAGGGTCAAACAAAAGTCAAACTTGGTCTCGGTCCAATGTGCCTTTAAACCAGGTTTGACAATGATCAAAAACACCTTTTCGGGAGGTCTTGGTTGATCAAAATAAACTAGATAAATCATTGTGTAGTTTTAGTGAGAGAAAGTAGAGAGGGGATGAACACCAAAAGATGAAAGATTAGATTGAAAGGAAAATGGAAAAAGAACAAATGAACATCCACCCCCTCATGGAGAGCCATGAGGGGTATTTATACAAGAAACAAAAAGCTAACTATTCCTAGTTAACATAAATGACCCCTGCGTGGTACGCAGTGTCCAAAACTAGTCCAATTCACGTGTAAGACGCCAGCTTCACTAAAAGTGAGGCTAACAATCTCCCTCCAAGATGGCGTCACACGTGAATTGGTTACAATGTTCCCTACAAGCAAAAATAAAGAAAAATGATAAGAATGAAGTCCAGTATTCCTTGAGAATATCTTTGACGATCTACTTGAATACTCCAACTTTATTTTTTCAGCTTATAGATGAACAAAATGCTGAGGATGACATAGAAGTTTTCTCTACCGAACCCGGTTTTGATTGGATTTTTTGCACATAACTTCCTGACATGACTTCAAAAACTTTCTTCATACGCTTCTGGTCATCACGAAGTTTCTGAATTAGCTGCATGTCTTGAGAACGCTTCATATTCTTGCACTTCTGGTCATGTCGAAGTTTATCAGAATCTGCATCTCATTTGTCATCCTTGAAGTTCTCTTATCCGAATACTTCGGCTTTGATGATAATTAAGCTCCGAACTTTCTTCATCGTCCCTCCCAAACAGGACACCCCTTAGACTGATAAGAAATTAATACACCGACTTAAGGTAGTATGATATCATCAACATCGTCTCACTTAGGAAGCATTCCAGTCTTGTTTGAATTCATCGCAAAGTACACATTTTATCCCTTTTACGAAGTCGAAACCATAGCACCAAAGTAACAAGTTGAAGCACTAATCATCTCTCCAGACTAACCTCCGGCATATTTTATAAAGCCCGATCAAGTGAACTTGTTGTGCGTCCTTGATGTATACATTTTCTCCACCACAAATGTACCCATTTAAATTGTTTCACCAAAGTCAACTAAGTCCCGAGTGAAAGCAATTTATCCCGCTATGTAGTCGAAACTGTAACATCAAAACGGTAACATAAAAAATCAACTAAGTACCGGATGTACACATTTCTCCCTCCAGGATGATGACTAACTGAGGAATCATCCTACACATGTGTACATCATATGCCAACTGGAACTGCTTACTTAGCTTCATAGCCCGTGATTGCATAAGCAATACTCTGTGAGAAGATGTCGAATCGTACTCTCTTTAACAATTCTCTCTTGATCAACCCGAACTAAATCCCCTTATCTATTATGTCGGCTAATACTGATGACCACTGGTTGAAGCATAATCCTTCACTTGTGACTTAATCTTGTACTATCCGTGTGACGAAGGAACGGTGCAGAGGCAAATCTCTGAGTACCATATACTCACCCAAAAGTATACAAAAAATACATCACCACTTGAAATCTCCTCAACTACGTGAGACACTGAGTACTACAATGTAACTCCTTAAAGTGATAGCTACTTTGTGGGTATAGGTAGAAAGAATCACAAAAGCAACTAGATATCCAAGTCTTCATCACTAACACAAGTCATCTTCGTTGTGGAGAAAGAAAGAACCGAAGACGAAATAAGTACACTCCCCGTGAAAGTCTACTTCAATCCCAAATAAGTAACATCGTACTATAACCCCGTAGTCATTAAAGTTCAATACTAGCCATTATGAATGAAGGTGAATTTTGATAAGGATCGTTTTTAGTGTAATGTATTGTGTTTGTTGTGTTGTTGTTCGTGATTTTTGTTATTTTATGATCGTTAACGGATATCAGGCTTAAAAAATATCACAATTGCACGGCCCGTCCATGTAATAAAACCCGGTCACATTTACATTTTACCTGACATGAATTGTTTTATTACCCGGCCTTAATCCATTAACCCGAGCCCAATTAACATAAAGCCGACCTACTATGCAAACCATAGTATTTTACTATAATTGGCCCAAACCCATCAGATAACCAAATTATACTCGGCCTGCTATTGATTACACCGCCCAATCAGAATTAACAAACGAGCCCTTTTATTTTAATATGGTCGTCCCAATTCACAATCGAATCCCAGCCCATGTTAGTCATGAGGTCGGCCCACTCTACAAAACTATAACCCGGGTCCATCAATTAGGAAAAAATAGGTATAACTAAAAAACCTATTCCTAATTTCACTCATAACCCTAACCCTAATCACAAACATTTCACACGCAGTCAAACACCTATCTTCTCTCCCCAAGACCAAATTTGCTCATATCTTCTAGTTACTAACGAAACAAACCCCTCCCACCTTATTTTACAATCAATCCCTACATCTTTCAATGATAATAAGAGTCACCACTTCTCAATTATCCATGAATCACAAAAACTCTTTAACATTACGGCTGAGACTCGAAGCTTCAAGATCCATTAGGGTCTCGGGTAGGTTTTGGTTTGATGTAATTTTCTTGTGAGTTTTAACGAACCAAAGCTTGATGATAACATAATTGTTATTTGTCAACTTTAAGTTCGAAAATTTAAAGAAGGT
>BQNB010134434.1:0-18314 GCA_026074375.1 Tanacetum coccineum | reverse complement strand
AAGTGGTTTAAACGCCGATGCCACAACCATGACTTGTTCTTGGAGGCTTTGGAAAACAAGCAAATCGGAGAGGACTTCATCATGTCTTCTATCAAGATAGTGTACAAATTAGAACCATGAGAACCTTTAATTAATTCAACACCATCTGTATCTCGAACGTAGCAAGAATGCTTCCTGAAGGCAACTTCTAGATCAGAGTCACAAAATTGTCCGACAAAAAACAAATTATGTCCCAGTCCTTCCACATAGTATACCCAGGAGATCACACTTTCACCAATAACGTAGTCTCCATAACCCATGATAGCACCAAGTGGTCATTCCTAAATTTAACCGTCCCGATGAACTTTTTCACAAAATTCTTGAGCCGCGAGCGATCCCCCGTCATATGTTTTAAACAGCCTGAGTCCAAATACCAAAGGACGATCTGTACGACCTGCATTTGAAAACAAACGAAAATGGAGAGTTTGGAAAGTTGGATCCCCGATTTTGGTTGGGTTCCCTTGTGTTAGCATAAGCAATAGCCGACACTTTGTTAGGTTTAGTAAGCCTAGTTAAAGGGCACTATTCTCCTAAAGTGAATGTTCTTCCTGTGAGCATCCATTGATGGCCTACAGTGGTGAGTATGTTGCCTGTTGGTTTCCATACTTGCTTGACTTGCTTAGGTTTCCAAACTTGCGTAACTTTACGCACAATATTTTTAACAAAGGGGGATGCATTCACAGAGTGAAAATAAGTAACCACACACATATCATGATTTGCATAAATTAAGCATTTGTTACATGTTTGGCAAATAGAATGAGAATTCGAATTAATTACAGTATGCTTAGAGCTAATACTAAAATCAACACAATTTGTGGTTTTCAGACTAGACTTAATTGTCCTAGGGTGTTCTTCTACTTTCTTCATGTTGACACTCTTAACCGGCAAGATCTTATTTTTCTTGGTATTGCTCCTAGGCTGTGATCTGCTAGCATCAGTGCAACTGTTTACTCCTGTAGAAGGACATAGGGACATTAGTCTTCTGACAATTCAGTTGCTCTGCAGGTTTATATGTGTTACTTTTTGACATTGCACATTGTTCCTCAAAAGTGACTTGCTTTTTCTTAGGTAAAGGGGTAGAAGCATGCTTGTTATCTTATGTATTTAGGGCTTTTAGAAAAGTGTCAATCACATATTCTAACAATTTCTGAGAGTGTTTGGTGTAACGGCAAGCTGATGCAAGTGATCCATCTAATGGTCTTTCAGCCTTAGCTTCCTCTACGATCTCGCGAAGGGTTTCTACACTCTCCTTAAGATTTTATGAATAAATTCTAGATGCACTGTTCCCTATATACCTAATTGCGAGGGGAAATAGGCTCAACATCTACAGCATACTTTCCTGGTGCAAGAACTTTAAGTTTACTTGATTCCTTATTGGACACGACAGCTATCTGTATTTGGATCTTTAGACTCTCATTTTCAGTTAATAGGGCAGTTGACTCTTCTAGATGCTTAGCACGCGTGATCTTAATAGAATCATACAATTCCTTGTAATGCTGCTTAATCTTTCCATTTTCTGCCCTAAACAACTCATTTTGTTCTTGAAGAACATTGATTTTTTTAGCTTCACTACGGGTTTCATTCAATTGAGAGATATGCGTTCTCAATTTTTTGATGGCGTTGTCTTTTCCTTGAATTGAGGCTTTCATCTTTTCGATTACAAAAACTGAGTCAAAATCAGGAACATCTCAAATGGGTGAGATTTTGTTTCTAAAAACTTTCTTAAGATTTTGATATTTTAACTGCAGAATTTAAATGATTAACCTCAAGATAGGAAAACCATATTATTAACTCATCATGATTAACCTTTTGAATCTCTTATCACTAAATCAAAAACTCACTTTACGTTCCAGACATGGTGCTTTAAAACTGGTGTGGGCATCATGCATTTCAGTGAAACTAAATACATTAAGCTCAGAATTCGTTGCAACATGAAACACATCTTTGAACAAGCAATCAGCAATTAAATTATCATTTGCAATAAGAAGATTATTTCTCTTAATCTCATCAATGCTATCTATCTACAACCATGTTGGTCAACCTCAGCTTCCAACTCTTCAAAAATTTCTACATTTCTTAACTTCTTTAGTTAGAGCCTTTTGATGCCCTCAAAATGATCTATAATGTTTTGAAAAATGGAATGACTATGGTTGAGATAACATGCCTTGGTTTTGTTCAAAACCCTTTCCCCTCAATGAGCCCCATATTGGGGGTGTAATTCTCTTGTTACAGGTTTTTTCAAAGTCTGAAAAGAGTTGTATTAGTGCAAAAATGTTAATTTTTACTTGAATCTTTGTTGGAAGCACCCTTGGGACAAGCGTTGCATGTGTATTTGGCAGATACACTGTCAACACTTTGGTTGGTCTTGAGGCAGAGGTCTGCTCTTTGAGAGCTTTTGCTTTCATCTTGATGATGTCTTGAGACCAAAATATTTGCTCAGGGGTCAATTGCCTTTGTGGTGTAAAGGTCGCTAAATAATTCTCTTCTGAGTAATCAGGTGGTGCAATCTTAACCTTATGAGTCACACACTCAGGGTCTTTCATTTTGTCATGCATTTTTCTCCTAGTGATTTCAGCTATCTCTAGGTTTCCTCTGTGTTAGTACACTAAAGGCCAGGGACATATTGTTTTTCACAATTTCATAACCATTTATATAGAGTAGGCTAAACCTAGCTATAACACTGGTGAACATAAATGGGTTCTTGTAACCAATAGCTACCTTATACAGTTTCATTATATAGGCTGTGGTACACAACATGTGACTGATTGAAGAGACTGGTCTTGTATTGTATAATCGATTCCTTGACCTTTCTTTTAAAGCTATCATGTCTAAAAATTCTTCAAGGTATCTGTTTTATTCTGCTTAAAATCTTTCAAGACGTAACTTCTATAACCATTGACTTGTTAGGTTTGATGGTAAAGCAAGTTGCAATTTTACATAATGAAGTTCCTTTTTCAAATTTTCTTCCTTAATGTTACGATTAGTGATATCTATTCTTAATTGTTCATCAATATTTTGTTCTCTTTCTGTTAATTCAATCCTGGCTCGTCTTTCATACAGTTCAACTTGTTCCTTATAAGTTTCAAGTTTAGCAGTTAGTGAATTATCAACTATTATGTTCCTTGTTGTTTTAGAGACAGACTGGGCATGAGGTTCACATATATCATTATATATCATCATGTATGCATCATTTGTAATAGAAGATACAGTGCTTTGTACAACTGGCACTGCGTTGTCCTTTACATACTGATCATACGTAATCGTATTACTATTACTCGTATAATTGGCATGTGATTAAACAACGTAGTTTGGTTGTACATCGTCATGCATCTCGTGTTCTTCATGATGTTCACAAATAGCATCCTGATAGTGATCATGGTCATATACCTCAGAATGAATGTCTGTATCATATGACGGACCGACTTCATCATAAACAGGATCTGCAGATGATAGATTAGCCATGAACATAGTTTGTGCCGTAGGTGCCTCATCAACATCAAAATCAAAAGCATCACAATCATCTGCTTGAAATACATTATCCACATTGAGTGCTAAATCCTAAACAGGTTGGTCATCTACATCTTCATCAATGGCGTTGTCATGTCCACCTTCAAGAAATAGTAACTGTTCTTCATCCAATGCCACCCCATTCTCCTGATCTTGCATCAATAACATCTTGTCTTTGAAGTATTCAGAGTTCTGTGGTCGCTTGGGCCAGTGAAAGTATTCCTTGCTGATGTGCCTATACCGTTTGCAGTTGTACACATGACATGCCTGCTATACCTGGATTAGCACTCCCGACTCTGTTATGAGCTCCCCCATAACCAGCCGTACCTGCACCCTATGCATTGTTACCCTATCCTCTATTCTGTTGACCCTGAACATTCTGAACCATAACTCTGCCGTCTTGAACTGTGGCTTGGTTCCTAGGATTTGATGAAGTTCTGAGTTGATTATTTTGTTTGAGGAAGGTATGTTTTGTATGATTGGGTGAGAAGGGCAAGTGTGTTGGTTAAATTCTCAATTAAGTTTTCTGTTGGAGAGAGTTCCGAATCAAGTTGAGAGTTGTCAGCAAAGTATGGTGGAACATATGTAGATGATGGATTTGTGGATGATTGTGAATTGTACTACTGAGTTGCCATATTGGACATCAAGGCGAGAGGATCAACTGTGTGTTGAGTGAATCGGTCTAAC
The DNA here is from genome assembly GCA_026074375.1 of Tanacetum coccineum. NCBI lineage: Eukaryota > Viridiplantae > Streptophyta > Magnoliopsida > Asterales > Asteraceae > Tanacetum > Tanacetum coccineum. Next base: position 14,081 of record BQNB010134434.1, on the reverse strand, counting down.
ATCATTTTGTTCTCATTGGCATGTGCCTCGTGCTGCTTTAGATAAGCATATAGTTGATCATAGTTGGCTTCCCTCAAGCCTCTGTTGAGTTTCACTGCTGTTACAAATCTACCCCATTCCGACAACATGTTGTTAACAAACTTAGAATTCAACTGCATTCTGGACATGATCATCTTGATGTTACGCATGTCGTTGATGAGTTTGGCACACCAGACATAGTAATCATGAATAGTCTCTCCTTTGTACTGACGAAAGTGTTCAAAGTAATCATACAACTGTGATTCACAGTCTTCTTTTGTTAATTCCAAACCTTCCAGGAGCGTCTTCACATTGTCCCATATGTCATTTGCATCAGTGTAATGATTGATAAGAGAGTAGATATCTTTTGGCAACCCTTGATGTAGGATGTTTGTTGCCCGAATGTCAGCATTGTACCTATCCTTATCTTCAGGTGACAGGTCAAAATAGAAACGAGGTCATTCTGGACCTAGATGTAAGGCACCTTCATTTCCTTCTGAAAGAGTTTCCCTAAATGTTCCCATCTGAAAAGGTCCTTCATCAATTGACTTTAAGATGTTTACCTCATTCTCTTTACCCTGACAATACAGTCGAATACTTAGTTAGCCATGGATGCAAAGTCAGTCCGATCATTGGGCAGAGGTGTGCGGTATCACCCGGCACATTAGATGTCTTCTGAAAGATTAGCCATTTTAATTGATTTTGAAATGATTAATTTGATCGAACAATGATTAGTGATTGTATGTTAAAAGTGATGATTGTTTGTTGGATTAGGTGATATGTTGTTTAATTGTGATTTGGTTTGGTTGAAATGAGTTAAAGTAATGAAGAAAAATTTTGTCAGAGTATCTTTCTACCAAAACGCAGTGAAGGTCTTTAAAAGTAGACAAAACGCAGGAAGTCTCGATACAAAACGCAATCAAGTCTAGAAACAAAACGCAGGAATTCTTGAGACAAAACGCAATCAAGTCTTGAGACAAAACGCAGGAAGTCTTGAGACAAAACGCAGGAAGTCTTGTGACAAAATGCAATCCAATCTTGAGACAAAACGCAATCCAATCTTGAGACAAAATGCAATCAAGTTTTGAAATTGGTAGAGTATCTCCTAGGCAAAATGCAAGAAAGGTCTTCAAGGGGAGGGGGAGCGAGGGCGTGTGTCATACATCAAAAATTTTACAAAACCAAAACGCTACCTTTGCTAATCCAAAACGCTGGAAAGCAAAACGCAGGAGACAAAACGGCTTACAGTTGTCCTATATAAAAATACAAACGCGATCAAAGCGCGAACAAAGAAATAAGCGTGAGACAAAACGCAGTCAAGAAAATACAAACTTTTTCACCTAAAAACACCTAAAAATCACCCTTTTGAACGTTTTTGCTTGGTTTCTTTTGCACAACTTGATCCTAGAAGGCTATAACAACTATCAAACACACGCGCGTATCTGCTGTTAACATCTTGAGTTGTTGAAATCTGCTTCTTCTAGGGTGGCGGAGAGGTCTGAGGAACCATAAACCAAGCAAGGGAATATGACAGTTGATAAAACTAACCAAGGAGGAGTATCTGCACCACACCCCCCAAACCTCACAGCATCTCATTTACCACAAGCATCAGCCTACTATAAATTGTAGGATATTGGATATCATAACACAATCAATGATTTAGGGGTTGGCCTACTTTGTAGAGAGAGAAAGTGAGTTCTAGTGAGAGAAACTACACCTTATGTGTATGTTTTATAAATTGAACAACCAACCCCTTCCCATGGCTGGAAAGGGGTATAAATACATGTGTTTTGTGCCCCAAAGTAGGCTATAGAGTGGGCTAACAAGTAGGTAAAGACCCGGCCAAAACCATAAGTCATACAGTAATTAAATGATTAATATTAAGGCTACGAGCTAACCTATGCTAGACCTTACACGGGGTGACTGAGTCTTTTACATGGATTTTCATAATCCTAACATCTTGTTTGTTGGGCCTTTTCTTTCTTTTTTCATTGTATCTGTTTTGATCTCCTTTTCGGAGCGTTTTTATATATTTCAGTTTTTTTTAAAAGAACCCACAATAATAAAGCTTTTCAATAGGTTTATAACATGGCAAATCATAAATTTATAAAGATTTTAATTTTTAAACCTCATACTATTTTGTATTAACCTTTTACAACAATTTAATATACGCATTAAATTATGAAAAAGTCTAAAACTATAACCTTTTCCATAACACGTAGATATAAATTATAAGCTCATTATAGTTAAAACTAATAATAAACTTTTTCTTGAGTATTAGACATTTTCATAAACCTCCTGAATTCCCTAAGTATCAAATTTGGTTGTCTATGTGTTAGGAATACGAAAGTATTGGTCACTTCCATAAATATTGTTAGATAGCTTGTTAAGTAATATTTGGAAACTAGATAGGCTAGCTTAGGAAAAGCCCATGGAAAACCCATGGACTAAGCCCATAAGCCGGCCATATTGGAACTATATAAATCCTTTCTATGCTATGGAAAGGGTGTTGGTTGTTTCATTTCACACATAGTAATACATGTTTTTCTCTTTCACTTTCTATCACTAAAAGCAACCTCCCACTCTCTTTATCTCTCTAGATTTCTTCATAGTTCTTTGTGTGTTTAAAGATTACTTAGATTCTATATTTGGTATCAAGAGCCATGGGGTGATAATTAAGTTCTTGTGTGTGTTTTTCTCTTCTTGTTTTTGTTCGCAATGTCGTTCGAATTGTTCAAAAGGTTTTCACCTTTTGAGGGTTTAAAATCCATAAAGTTCACTACTTTCTTCTTCCTTTATCTTAGTATTATCTAGTGATACAAGCAAAACCTTGGAAAATTTATAAAAATCTTCATTTTTATAAGTTTTGGTTCGAAAAAGTATTTTTGTGTCCAAACTCTTGATTTGAAATTTTTTGTGGTTTAAAGTTTGTATTTTTAAGGTTCTACTAGGCTTAGATAGGTAAGTTGTACAATAAATTTTGAGTAGAAACGTCAAAAAGTAAGTCTTTTAGTGTTTTGGAAAAGTTGGAGGTCGTTTTTGCAGGAGGCGAATTAATATTCTTCTTGAAGGCGAATTAGGATTTTTCTGTTGAAGGCGAATTAGTCATAATAATTGAAGGCGAATTATTTCTTTTCCATTGAAGGCGAATTAGTTCTTTCTATTGAAGGCGAATTAATCTCTGTCACTAAAGGCGAATTAAGTTTTCTTTGGAAAGAGAAATAAGGATTTCTTCAAGGCGAATTAGTATCTCTTCTTTGCAAGGCGAATTAGAACTTTTTCTTTGGAGGCGAATTAATTTTTTTGTCTTTGGAGGCGATTTAATTTTTTTCTTGGAAGGCGAATTAATCTTTCAGTGAAGGCGAATTAATCCTTCTCAAGGCGAATTAATCCTTTTCTACTCAAGGCGAATTAATTTCTTATAATACAAGGCGAATTAATCATTTCTTGTAGAAGGAGAATTAATCACTTATTTAGAGGCGAATTAATCTTAATTTGAATTATACGGTTTATTTCTTTGATTTGTAAAATCTCGTAAAAAGTTATTTTTTGGTTTAATCAAGAGTTGTAAAATCCCGTGTACTCTTAAGACTTAAAACACTTAAAACCAACTCACTCTAACACAATTACTTCTTATCACTGCTCGATCATAAAGTAATCTTTTCACATAACAACAAAGTAACAATGTATACTCTTGCTGAATTCATGATACTCTCCGGTGCTGGCAATCGTCCACCAATGTTGGAAAAACACCTATATGATTCATGGAAAAGCAGAATAGAACTTTACATGCAAAACAGAGAGCATGGAAGAATGATACTTGAATCAGTTGAACATGGTCCACTCATTTGTCCTACGATTGAAGAAAATGGTGTCACCAGGACAAAGAAATATGAGGAATTGTCTGCAATTGAGAAAATTCAAGCTGATTGTGATCTCAAGGCAACTAATATCATTTTTCAAGGACTGCCATCTAATGTCTATTCTCTTGTTAATCATCACAGAGTTGCCAAAGATCTATAGGAAAGAGTTCAACTACTAATGAAAGGTACCTCATTGACAAAGCAGGAAAGGGAGTGTAAACTGTATGATGCATTTGATAAGTTTGCTCGCATCAAGGGGGAATCACTTCATTAGTATTACTTCAAATTTACTTAGCTGATCAATGACATAAACATTTACAAAATGAAATTGGATCAATTTCAAGTCAATATCAAGTTCTTAAATAGTCTTCCACCTAAATGGAGTAAGTTTGCGACTAATGTCAAACTTGTAAGAGATTTGCATACCACCAACTTTGATCAGCTTCATGCATATCTTGAACAACATGAACTCCATGCAAATGAAGTTTGTATTATGCGTGAACGCAATCAAGATCCACTTGCACTAGTTTCTAATCATCAAATGACACCATCACACTTCAACACTTATCAATCATCATATAACAATCCTCAATTCCAACAACAGTTTTCACCATCTCAGTCTTTTCATTATGGATCAATTCATCCCATACAACATTACTCAACTACTTATCCATCCACACCCCATGCAATTACTTATCCGTCAACACCGTATCCTAATGCTTACTCATCCACGGTACATCAAGATGCTTGTCCACAACCACAATCTATTCCTCAAATTGAATATACTATCTACACAGTTAATCAACAAACACATCTGGCTGAATTTCCTCAGATAGACTCTGGTCTAGCAGTTCCTGTGTTTAAGCAAGGAGATGACCCTATTGATGTCATTAACAAAATGATGTCATTTTTGTCTACTTCCATCTCATCTCGTTTCCCTACTACCAACAATCAGCTAAGAAATTCTTCCAACCCAAGACAACAAGCAACTATCATGATGGAAGGTTGACTGTTCAACCAGTTCAGGGGAGACAAAGTTCATTTACTGCTAGTACTTCTAGAACAAGGTTGATATTTCTTTGATATTATATCACCAAATCCGGCCCTATATGAGTATATATTATAATATTTAGTAACTTTTGGGTATTGGGTATAAAAGTGGGTATTTGTTGAAGCGTAGAAAAGTTTTGGTGGTTCCGGGTATGCCTAAACGTACTTTATCGCGAAACGTAAACACTTTACGCAACCAATAAAAATAAAATGAATAAAGTTAATAATTATAATCAAAATAATTACATTACACTTACTTGAAGTAAACATTTAATTGTTTGATGCCCGTTTACATTGAATGATAATTTTTAGCTTACGCGATTTAACTTAACGATTACGATTTAAAAGCAAACGCGTACAATACTAAAAATAACTTGTGAATTTATTGACGTCGTAAATGACCCTAAAACACGAGGTGTTATAAATTATGTTAAATATATAACATAATTGATTTATAATGTTTCGATCGACGAATGATAACGACAATGTGTCGGGTTTTAATAAAATCGAGTCTTATAATATTTAAATATATTTTTATAATTAATATAAAAATATTACACTTTATACCCTTAAGAATGTAAAATGAAAATATATACCCTTGGTATATATTAATTTACACTTTTAACCTTTTACTTTATATCTTTAAACTTTTAAACCTTTAGCTTTAGAGTATGGCAAAACAAACCCCTGAAGTTTAACTTTAGGATAATTACATTTTTGGCCCGAAAGTTTAATAATTTCAAAAGTTATAATATATACCCCTATGCATGAAATGTTTTGCATTTCTAGTCTAAAAACCATATACTTTGTATTTTTCAAATCCAACTTAGTTTTGCAGCTTATAGCTTATTACTATAAGCTAAAATAAATAAGTTTTATGAGCTTGTAGCTTATGAAAAGAGCTTATGAGCTTAAAAATCCAAAATGGGTATGTTTGGTTTAGAAAAATTAACCTGATGGGTTAGAGCTTTTAGGTTAAGTTTTAATGATTATAAAAGAGATAAGTGAGCTTATAGAAATGGCTTATTACAACAGCTTATAGCTTATAGCTTATTAGATTCACAAAAAGAGCTTTTAGGGTTTTAAAGGCGCGTTTGGTTTAGGAAAACCAAATGAGTAAGCTTTAGGGTTTAAGGGTTGATTTCATAAGATCATAAGGATGTATAGGAGCTGATATATAATCTAAAACAATACAAGAGCTTATTGAACGAGGTGAAGACTTTCAAAAGCTTGAATGGATCAAAATTGATGAAATGGGTCGAACACTTTAAGTTATGAATCAAAGACTCCTTTCTTCTTAAATCTTGGCTTCTACTTAGCTTAAACCTTCTTTCTTCTCTTCTATGGCATGGCTAGAACATAATTTTAAAGTAGTATGAAGTTTTGATGGTGAATTGAAAGTGTATGTATATTTTCGTGTATATATAGGGTAAATTTAGGAGTAGTGGCCAAGTTTACATGGAGTAGGGACCAAGTTTACTTGGAGTGGTGGCCAAGGGTTTTGCTTGGAGTCGAAGGTGGTGATAGAGGTGGTATGGTGGTAGGTAGATGGTGACTAAGGTGTGTGGGTGGTTGCTTGGTGGTGACAAGTAGGTGAAAGGAGGCTAGCAAGGTAGTGAATCATGGTGGTGCTTAGCAAGGTAGTAGGCAAGGTGGTTGTTGATCCTAATCCTTAATCGATTCCTTAGGTTGTCTAAGGTTAAATTACCTTGGATAAATCCAAAATAACTTGTTGTAGAAACTTTATATGTATACTAAAGTGTATGCGGAATCTACACCTTAATACCTAGAAGTATTATGAATAAAATAGTAATCATGAATAAACAAAGATATAACCAAACGCTCCAATATTATTAGATCAATAATACAAGTACTCTTCCCTAGTACTAGGGTTTACAACCTTAAAGCTTTTCTAAATCGACTTGACAACTATGAAGACTCGTAACTTATAAATGTATATGTCAACTAATGCCATAGAGCCTCCTTGTATAGACTAAGGGGTCCTAGTCGGCTTACAATACATTCCTTAGATATCATAATCTTTTCTAAACATAAACGTAATCCCTTAAACAAATACTTTATACATATCTTGTACAAAAATATCTCAATACTTATCTTTACAAGTATTCTTGTTCTCCAAAAAATCTTTATCTCTTTAAACCGTATTTATCCTCTTGATAGTAGTAAGTCTTTAAGCAGCTGTAATCCAGCAGCATAAACTTTTTCACCAGCAACACTAATAAACATAAGCAGTAGTAACATTAGTACTAGCAGTACTAATATGTACTCACAATATTAACATGTACTAGCAGTCTTAACATTACTACTAGCAGTAACTTTATGCTATTAGTACTAAATTATACTAACAATAGTAACTAACAGTGGTAACTTTATACTACAAGTACTAACTACTTAGAATTATTTCCATTATGTATCTGAACAGTAGTAACTCTAATCATTGACGTATATCTCTTGGAACTTCCATATGCTCTTATCAACTGATAATGTACCATTATTCATTCTTTAAGAAACTTGTATTCAATAATCACTGGTGGTTTGGTAGGAAGTGGTATAGCATCAATTTCTATATCATCATCTTTTACTATCACCAAATGCTTTTTTAGCTCAGCTTCATCATCTTCTTTAACTTCTTCAACTTCATTTGTCTCTTTGTCATCCTCCATTCTTTGTTTCTTTTAAGATTCTTGTTGTTGCTCTTTCCCTGCTCTTTTCCTACCAAGCATCTTCTTTCTGCTGCCTTTAGCTTTCTCCTCACTACTTTCTTCTTTCTTAGACTTATCAGATTTTAGTTCATCCTCTGTTCCTTTAGAACTTTCTTCTTTCTTAGACTTATCAGATTTTAGTTCATCCTCTGTTCCTTTAGAACTTTCTTCTGTTCCCTTTTTGCTCTTTACTTCCTTAGAATCCATAGGAATAAAAGTATTTACTCTCCTCATTTCATTATCAAATAGCTTCTGGATCTCTTCATAACTCTTGCTCTTCAACTGATTATGCTTGTATCCACCTATGTTTTTGAGATAGGTAGATATTTGATTCTTCTTTTGAGCTTTAGTTGGTGGCTTTCTTCTCTTCTCTTTATCTCTACTCATTGCAAAATGTTTCTTTCTTTTGTTCATAAGCTCTACAAACAGTCTTGATCTTTCTTCAATAGTTATCTCTCCTTGTTCTTCTGTTTGTAGCCTTTGAGCTAACTCAAAATCTGCCTCCATCATAGCTTGTGTATTATCCCATGACTCAATCAAAGCTATGTTGGCTTCTTCTTCCTTTTTTCCTTGCAATTCTTTCTTCTTCTATAAGTTCAGCCTCAAACTGAGCTTGAAGATTTCTTGCTAAATCTTCATCAAGAGCAACTTGATCTTTTCTTTTTAGAGGAACTTCAGGCTCAATCATGATTGCTTTGCCTTTGTCTTTAATCATTAAAGGTTGTGATTCTTGTAGAGTTTTAAATTCACTTGGCTCCTGTACTACAACCCCTCTAGCCTTGGGTCTTGTAGTTGTTGTTGTTGTAGCAGCAGTAGTAACAACTTTAGGTTTAGCTGCTTTGATTTGAATAAGTGTCTGAGCCAATGTTATTTCTTCAATAGTTGTAGGAGTAGCACTATCTTCAACACTAGTAACTACCTCTCTTTCCTTTGCACTTTGTTCATGTTTCTTACCAACTGGCATATCCACATTTATCTCATCACCATGAAGTTCATCTATATCAAACATTTTTGCATCATCTGACCTCCCCTGGGTATCATCAACTAAAGAAACATCAACATCCTTATCAATATCTTTAATACTCCTCCCCTGTTTGGATGCATCTTTATAATCACCCAAACTATCTTTATCTTTAGAGGATTTAACTCTGCTAGACATACCAACTTTCCTTAGTCTTTTTAATCCTGTTGGTCCTGATTTCTTTTTCCTTTTTAACTTTTGGACCCTCTTATTTAAATCAACAATCTCTTTTGCTTGAGTATCTTTATCCATCTCTAAATCAAGAACCTATTTTTGCAAGTTAGTACAAAAAATCATCAATTTAAATAGTTGCATGCTATCCTCACCACTAAGAGGTGGATCATTGGAAGGTGTAGGAACACTGTCAACTTGTTGTGTCTCCTCTTGAGTAACTGCAGTGTCCTTCCTTTGTTTCCTACTAGACTGTTTCTTCTGAGATCTAGAGGATGATGATTGAGTAGTAATGGGTGTTTGTTGAGAATCAGTAGGAATGCCTGAATCTCCACCCTCATCTTGAGTAGGTTGAACCATTATTGTTTCAAACAAAGGTGTTACTCTTCTAGAAAAATCCTTTCCTTCTCTCGTCATATTGGAAAAGATTTTCTTTGTGTGGTAGGGGTTTACATAGATCTTTTTGTGATGGTGTATATCCCCAGAAGTGTTGAATAATGAAACTTGTTAGAATTCCATAGATACATAAAAAACTTAACGCCTCTATTTAAGTATTTCACCAAAGCATCAAAAATGTACTTAGACAGATTAAATTTCTGGTTTGTAGCCAAACATATGATTAAAGAAGCCATTGTACTACTGAATTCATTCCATGCAGTGGATTTGGCACTAAGGCATTGGGTAATGGAATGAATTAAGAACTTCCATTGCAGAGAAAAGAAAGCTTTATAAAATGTAAGCTTTTAAGAAGGTTTTTCATACCCCATCCGTGCCATTTCTTCAAAAATTATAGCAATTGGCAAACAATCAGTACCTCCTGCATCTTCCAAATGAAGATCACTTCTAATGCTTGATTCCGTGATGATCACCTTCTTCTTATCAATTAGGGCTTGTAACTGACGTTCACCATTGACAGTGTTTGCCTTTGTCGTTGCCCAAAATTGTTGAATGCAAGATGTGTAGATGATAGGATTGATAGTCAATGCATAACGAATCTGATTAGAATTCAGAAAATCAATAATCTCATGAAATCCATCACTTTCAGCGAGTTTTTCCATGAATACGATCATGTTGTGAGTATCAGTAAAAGTTAGGGTTCACATTGTGTTGTGTTTTGATGATAAAAGATGAAATTGAGTTAGGGTTTATGGTTAGAGAGTGTTTGAATGATTGAAATCGAATAAAGAATCTAATGAAACCCTTAATCGAAGTATTTATAGAATCACCCTCAGCAGCATTAACATAAACTGGCAGCACTAAATTTGGCCTAGCAGCATTAAATTAAACTGACAGCATAATGTTATGCCTAACAGTAGTAAGTAACCCCAATAACCTAAAACTAACAGCATTAAGTTTTAAGTTACCAGCACTAACTTTAATTTCTTTCCAAAAAGGACTTCTATCATCAACTGATTCTTCTCACAAACTCTCTTTCTATTTTTATGCTCACAATATCTCTCAATTTTTTTTGCTCATATAATCACTCATTTCTGTTTTTATTCACACATCTCTCTTTCTATTTTTAAGCTCACTTAATCTCTTATTTCTTTTGGCTCACCAAATCACCCTGTCTGTTTTATGCAACATTTTTGACAGTTTTATACAAAGTTCCATCAATTCCAATAGTTTCACACTGTCCTCCCCACTTCTAAGTGTGTAACCTCTTGAGAGAGGTGGATTATTGGATTGTTTAGATGTAGTCTCAAACCTAGTTTGAGCATCCACATCCCCCAATATGGTATCTTGACACCTAGGACCACTACCTGAACCAATTCCCTAAGGACTTGATCCATTAAGTGTTGCCATAGATTGGGTCTTTTTTGATGTTACCACCGTCCTGCTCTGCTTCTAAGCTAGAAGCAGTAGTGGCAGCCCTTTCCATTATGTCACCCAACTCCTTATGGACAGCCTCATCACCAACCTTTATAGGGGGACCACTAGACTGATGTATCTTGGTGTCTCGACCTCTTTTGACATGCCTAGATGTTTTTGATTCTTTTTAACACACTTTTGATATAACATATCTTTCCATTCATGCTTTGACTATTGACATAAGCAGCCTCCCCTTAAATAATGCTTTAAGGGATAAGAATTTGCTCAATAGTTATAACCTTGTCTCTCATGTCATCCCAACAGCATTAACTTTTGTCTGGCAGTAGTAATTTTCTGCCTTGCAGTATTAACAGATGTCTAACAGTATTAACTATGTCTTCAATAATTATACAACAACATGCCTCTATTTATCACAAGCACACTAGAAAAGACTAGATAGATATGTGAGAATTCATGAGGATCCATATTTATGCATAACCCATGAATAAAAGTTAAAAACTGTTATCCAAAACATTAACATTCCCTCAACCAATTCTTTAGAGGTGAAACATTCAACATCAGGTATTCAATATGCTTTACCTGCAAGTGTTAATCCATAGCTAAAAATACACAATCCAAAGTATTTTCTTTTTGACAGTATTAAGTAACAAGCAGTCTTTAGTATAACTGGCAGTTCTAATTGACAAGACTAACTGACAGTCTTATAATAATTCTTTCACAACAATAAGCAAACCCAAATTAGCTATAGATAACCCGGAAAATAGGAAAGAAAAAGAGAGAAAAGAAAAGAACTTGTAAAGTTAGATTAGAGAGAGAAATGGTGAGTTACAAGTGAGAAATGTGTAACCAACACCCTCTCCATGTATGGAGAGGGTTTCTTTTATACCCTTGGCCATTTACTTGGTACATGGGCTTTTCTACTTGGGTCGGGCTTGGCATATCTTGGGCTTTGAGCCCGAAACACGGACAATATTAGATTATAGTTCAAGCCTGTTGAACCCGACTAGCCTATTACTTTACAAGACCCAATTTGACTTTATAAGACCGATAACATTCTTGTTTGACTTAATATAATTAAGGCTAACAATCTCCCCCAATGTTGAGGTCTCTTTCTTCAAACTCCTCCGTACCACCGATGACATTCTTGTAGGAGTTTGCTTTGTTTTTTTGTCTTGTCTTGTTTGTAATGGCTTTATTCATTCATGCTTTGTGATCTTGATCTTGAGCCTTTATCTTTTGACTTTGTGTTCTTGAGATTGTTATCTTGCATCATCTCCTTGACTTGAATCATCTTGATTTGACTTCCTTGATAACCTTATGCTCTTTACCAACATGCTCATACTTGTTCCATTCTTGTTTGACATATATGATTATAAGTCTAACAATCTTCCCCAAATAGACTATTCTTTATTTGACTTTGAAGCTCTTTGATTGTGGGGAAGTTTAGAATCAACGATCTTGATGTTGGACGATTGACTTTGAAAGCATGAGTATGAGCATGTGGTTTATGAATCTGACTTCGCTGGAATAAGGCTGCAACACCGTCGTCTAAATTTGAAATAAGACAGTTAGCAATAAAAGATGAATATGGCTTTGTCATTCATCTTGACTTCGGTTGCATTAACTTCTGGTTTCCCATTTTATAGTATAAATACTATACCTATGATCAGGTAGATTCAATGAATCTCCTTAACACGGTTTCCAGCTCAAAGCGTAGGCTTTTCTAACACAGATGTATTAGATTCACCATGCTTGCTAGTTCTTATTACCGGAACGTCTCAAAGCAGACAACACGGTAAGAGTGAATCAGATAGTTACTATCTTTCTGATTAAGTCGTCAATTCATTTACTGGACCAAAATTGATATCCAGTTAACACAAGCTCGATTCATATAGAATCTTGCAAGTCACCTACCAAGATCTTGTTTGATGTTGGCTCAAGCAGGATTTCCATCTTCACTGTGAATACTTAAGTATCACTCAGATGTTCTGGCAAGATCTCAAGGATAATGCGTAGGACTCTTTGTTACAACTTGTGAACTTTATGGTGTTCAACAAGTGTATTTTGACATTGTGTCCTAATGAGATTTATAATTTGATCTCTTCTTGCTCTAGACTAGATTTGTGCACTTTTGGTTTTAGTAATCGGAGGCTGGAGCAGACTGCCACCTATTCAATATTAACAATCTCGAAGGGCTTCTTTCTTTTCACCCTTTATCCATACATTTTTTTTTCATTCTTCAACCCCTTCAATGCTTACCAAGACGTCATTACTAACACCTTGTTGTGATTGTTCCAGTGTTAGCTCAATCTTAGTCGGCATTTTTCTCTTATACACATTCTTCTCCATTCATACCTAAGGACTGCTATTTCTAACTATGAATTGTCCTTGGGTAGATCCCTTCGGTTCTGGTTAGATCGTAGGACTTATTCCTAACCTAACCACCTTATGACTTCAGAATCATCGTGAAATTAATAGGTTGTTGGGTATGAGATCGAACCATAAAACCATTTTTTTACATTGTTATTTTCAAATACTCCCCCTACACATGTGCTCTGAGATTCAAAATTGTTTAGCACATGAAGGAAAGAGTTGCACTTAGAGTCTTAAATATCACATTCGTCTATGACATATTTTAATCACATTTTTTGTTTAGTGTTGGATTCGTGATATTAAGCTCATAAGACGTGGCTTATTTGGGTTTAAAAGCTCACGTCTTTATAAGCTTTTGAGGTTTTAGTTTGTTAAGCTTCTCCATTTCTTACTCTACTTGCTATTAAGCTCATTTAGTAGCAAAATCATATCTTAGATAAGCTATAAGACTTCTTTTTAAGCTTATTTAAGAATCAGCTTATTTTCTTCTTTTTCTTCTAGACGTGGTGTGTTGGGTTTAGAAAAGTCACAAGTGTCACGTCCCTTTTTCGTTGATCTTTAATCTAGTTTCTTAGTTTCCTTATTTTAGTTGCTTATTTCGTGCTTATTACTAGCTTATTAAGAGCTTATTTCGAGCTTTTAGAGGTAGCCTATTGATTACTTAAGTGGTCCTAAACCGGTTGAGATTAAGGGACAAAGATCCACATTTTTTGCTTCACAACACAAGGACAACTTGTTTGTTTGTGAAAGTGGTCCACACTTGAAAAAGATAACGAGCGGAATATGTCACAGGTCAATCGAAACATGTAGGTTTATTTGTTAAGCGGAATATGTACGTTAGTTGTTAAGAGGAATATGCAGGTTCTTCGTCAAGCGAAATATTACAATTAACTAAAATGAAACTCTGCCAAAATTTTTGAAATTCAAGCGAAATATGTTTGTTCCGAATTCAAGCGGAATATGTTAAACCTCAAGCGAAACGTGCAGTATTGATTTCAAGCGAAACATGTTAAACCTCAAGCGAAATAT
>BQNB010134433.1:0-18314 GCA_026074375.1 Tanacetum coccineum | reverse complement strand
GTGTCGGGAACTTCAATAACTGATTTTTTTATGTTTACACATGTCGCAGCAAAAGTACGAGTTACCGGGAAATTTCAAAAGATCAGTAACGTCAAAGCTCAGAAGACTTGTGCTGAGTAGAGTCCTTGAAAAAGTCAGTAACTCTTTAATTAGTTAATGGTTTAATAATGACTTACCCATTAAACTTTCACTCCAGTTATGGTTTAACCCTTAAACTTGTTTTCTCAATGGTTGAGTTCCTAAACCCTTTTTTGGTGGTAAATTTTTTAGCACCTTGATGCTTGAAAATTTAACCCTTACTATATATATAAATATAAATAAATATATAAATATAATAATGAGAATCAAAAATATCAATCAAATGTAGTAAACCGGGAAGCACGCGATTCCCGGGTCGTTTTCCCCCGACGAGGCGTGAAATTGACGGTTACGTTATTGGTTTGACTTTTGGATGCTTGAATAATCAAAGATATAATGGGTTTTCTAAATCTACGGGAAATTAAAGGAAATTTAAACTAAGAAAACTTAAATCTACGGGAAAAACATAGATAGGCTCGGGAATTTAAACTTAAAACTACGGGAAATCATAAAAAGGCATTTAAATAACTTAAAAATCTACGGGAAGCATAAATAAGGCATAAAAGGAAATCCTAAGGCTACGAGAACATAAAATTTAAGGCAATTAAACTTAAAACACAAAAACGATAACGGAAATTAAAAATGAACGCGACTAAAAACCTAATTTATCGAATTTTAATCCTAAAGTGAAATTTTTACTTTTAATAAGTCCTAAGTGACTAAAAAGTAAGAATAAAAAAAACTAGACCAAAAACGGGGGTGGTTAAAGTGAAAAACGCGAAGAAAACAAGAACGGGATCGAATCCCGTTCTTTAAAAATCAAATTTCAAAAAAAATAACCCTACGAAAGCGAATTTATTTTTCCTAGGTCCTACATGATAAAATAAAATTTTCTAAAAAAGATTTATATTTTTTTGACTTTTTAATAATTTTTTATGAATTAATTACTGTTTTAATCTAAATAAATTATAAAAAATACTAAACGATTTTATAAAATTCTAAGAAAATTACAGAAAGTAGCTAAAGTTATTAGGAATCTATGAAAAATACAAAATGGCTCCCAGCTTATTTGAATAAGCCAGGAAAAAAGCAAAAAGAGCTTATAGGCTTATTGGCGTAAAGACCCTTTAACAACTAAATGTTGCACACCTCTACCGGATGAGCTAATGTAGCACAGCGGTAGAGGTGTGTGATATAAAGGTTTAGATGGGCGATAAGGGGGAGGTCATGGGTTCAAGTCCCATGACTGTCCCTTTTTTAAAAAACATTTTTTTTTCAAATTTTTTTTTAAAACTTAAAAAGCACACAAAAACTAGCAACTTTAAAAAAGATACTTTTTTGAAAACTTACAAATAAGCTGGGAAATAAGCTAACCAAACAGGCAGATTTGCTTAAAATGAACTAAGGCTAAAAGTGCTAAAACTACTTGGCTTTTTAAAACACAATAAGCATAAAAAAGGGAAAATAAACTTAAATAACTATAATGCTAAACCTAATAAGCATGGGGAATCAGAATTAAGCTAGGTAAATAAGCAGGAAAATGACAGTAGCTTAAAAAGGATCTAAAGCTAATGGGGCTTAAACTGTTGGGCTTATTAAGACCTAATTTAGCACTTAATAAGCAAATAAGCCAAAACACACTTATAGCTAATCCTAATGAGTAAACCTAACCACTAATAAGCACAATAGATAAGCAGAAAGGCTAAGGAAATCAAATAAGCAATATGGCAAACCTATTAAACTAACAACCTAGGGACACATATTAGGGCTTAATTTTAAGCACCTTAGAGGGTGCTTTTGGCTTAATGACCTATATGGGCTTCAAGATCAGCTTGGTGGCTATCTAAAACAACAAAGATAAAAGAATTTGACATGCAAATAAGCTAGTAAAAGGGCTTGAAAGTGGGCTGTCCACTCAGCTTATGCTGAATGTGGGTTTTGAAAAGACCAAGGGCTATTTTGCAGCCCTAAAATAAGCAAGGAAAAAGAACTTTAAATCCCAAGATAAGCTAAAACAGATCAAACATGACCACCAATGAGCTTAAGTTTTTAAGCTCAAGTCCTAAAATCAATTTAAACAGTCTTAAATTTGAAACTGAAAATGGGCTTTTGAAACATAAAAATGACTTAATAATGAATTTGGACAGATTGCTTAAAACACAAGAGAACCAAAAGGAAACCTAGACTACTGCATAAGACATTTAAAGGAACACAAAACAAGTTTTAAAAGCTGAAAACAAGACTTAATAAAAAAATCTATGTAATACTGATTTTGACCAATCAGTTATGAACCTATTATAAAAAAAACTCAAACACAGTCTTAAAGACTTAAAAATTATGAAAAACAAATTTAGAATTATTTGAAAATACTTGTGAAAGTTGTCAAAATGACCCAAAGTATTTTAAAACTCAGTTTGACCCGTTTGACCCCTTGACCCAAACACTACTTTAAAAATCTTAAAACCAATTTTCACTTGTAAATACAGAAATTTAAAGAACAACAAAGTAGGAACAGATAATCTTTAGCTTTAGTAAGTAACTTTGAGCAATTTTGAACTAGCAATGAGCATTAGAATTAAGCAAAATCAAACAAGCAGTAAAAGCACTTTAAAGACAGAATTTGTGAAAACTTAATTTTTCATTCAAAAATAAATTGATTACAAAGCTTGAAAATTTAAAATTACAGGATTAAAAGACTAAGCATAAAAAACATTAAAAATTAAAAACTATCCTACTCCTCCATCCTACATACTACACTAGATAAAAAAAACTTATGTCTTGTTCTTTTCATTTATAAGCAGCTTGGCTTCTTTATCTTGTTTTTGTTGTGCTTTTCTTGTGAGGAGAAACCATAAGCAATCTTGGCCCTTCAATTTTTCTTGTTGCCCAAGCCTATTAATCACGACCCTTACTTTATACCCAATGTTGAACCTTGAGGCATTTGCAGAGTGTATTTAGTAGTTTTAAGATTGCCAAGGTGGCAATTCCTTGTCTCTTAATGCCATGTGAGTGTGGGGTTATGTGGGGTTAGGGAAAGGGACGAGTTTGGCTGGTTACTAAAGTGACAGACACACACGCGCATTGTGTGGAAGAAGTACACTGAATGGGGCTTTGCTTTGGCGGGAAGGGATTTAATAAAAAAAGGCAAGGGTAGAGTTTTGGGGTTTTGACAAGATAAGTCCATGAATATGTATAAGGGTTTTACATGTATGGTCCTTGTTTTGTTCATGGTTGACCCTTGAGGTTTGGTTGGGGTTTGCACCGTTAGTCCTTGTGGACTAACGGTATAAAGGGGTAAAAGGTTTTGTGCTTAACGCATGTTAAATGGTTGGGCCAGGTTGTTATAAATGGTAAAGGGTTTGGGCCGGGTAAAAAAAAAGTTTTAGGCTTATATAAAAAAGTTTGTATAAGTGGGCTAATCCGGGCCCACTAGGTAGGTACGGGTGGGCCCACTTTTAACAATTAGGTTTTCGGGTTCGGTTTTAGATGCCCTTTCCAATGCCATATCCCGGGGTTGACTTTGACTTCGTCTTGACTTTTTTTTATAAATGCACAAACGTTGTCGAGTCGATCCGGAAATGTCCGTTTTAGCTCCGTTTCCAATCCTTTTTCTCCTTTGGCCTCAGTTTTTCACGCTCTTTTCAATTCCACTCTCGGTTTTGTCTGGTTTTGGCTTCGTTTTTGTTTTTTAGTAAATATCTGTACCTGCACAGTACAAACACAAAAACAAGCATATTTATGGCTTTTTATGTGCGTTTTTGGTCGTTTAGGGTCGATTTATTAGGTAAAAGGTATGTGTAATTACACACATACCAATAGCTATTGGATTCCTCATTATTTTCCACATTTTTGCAATTTTGTTTACCGTTACTATCTATTGTGTGTTTATCATGAGTTAGTTTGTGTTGGCTTACATTGCTTGAAGAAGCTTCCTTTACATTCTGACAATCCTCACATGAATTCTGAGTTTCCATCTCTTCCTCCAAATTGCATCCCAATCCCTCAGTCTCCATATTCTCATTCATATTCACTGTCTTTTGATTTTCTGAAACCTATGGTTCTCCCCAATTTCCTTATTATTATCCATAATCTCACCATTTTCCAATTGATCATCATTTTCAGCCAATTGATCATTCATTTTGTTGTTTAGTGAACATATAGTGTCACCGTATTTGATAAGGATCTTCACACGCCGCCGTGATCGCTGGCGAGTAGTCGTCATTTTCAATCTCAACTAAATGCAAAAAATTTCTTACCACGTTCGATGCGTCTTGAACTTCATATACACAATCACTAATCAGTTTTATAAATGGTGAGTTGAGCGAGCTTGATTTCTTACAATTAATGGTGATTTTTGAAAGAAAAATTAGCGGGAAAAATGGTTGAGAATTAATTGGAGGAGATAGAGAATTTTTTATTAATAAATTTATTTGCTTTCCTAAAAAATGAAATCCGCTTATGTAATGCATAGCTAAAACATCACATGCAAAGTTTCTGGGGATAAAACTTAGTTACTAAAGCATGATGGAGCAATTTTATTCTTGAAGGAATTTGAGAAACAATGAATGCAACACCTTTAAAGAAGCATAGTCAGGATGATTTGGAAGCAAGCTACTTAAGGTTCTGGTTGGACTCAAATGGAAGCATGAGAGCGGGTGTTTCCATTGTTTGTACACCTTTGTGGATTGCGCTTATAGAAGCAACTTAAGGTTTATGAAATTACTATTCCAACTTATCTTGGATATCGAAACTGAGTATCATAAGTAATTCATCTGAATGTGAACTATTTCTTGTTAATACATTGAGGCTTATAGCCCGATGCAATAACCAAAAACACTTACTTTTTAAAATTTCACTATACGTGATATTAACGACATGAATACTCTCAATACAAATACTTTAGAACCAAATGTATAGGTTATTTGGCTTATCCAATACGAGTATCTGTTGGATCTCTTACTAATTACAAATGTATAGGCTTATAGCCATGGGGCGGATCTAATATGTTGACAGGTATGCACTTGCTTACCCTATGAATCTTGGCCCAGTGTAAGAAAAAAACTAATTTTGTGCTTTTACTTGGTTATTTACATAGAGTGCATACCCACTAAAAATTTAAGTGCATACCCTTTTTGTTCTCAGATAAAACAAATGAAGGAAAAATTTTAAAAGAGGAAATTTAAATATCAATAATGCGTTTTGAAAGTTGCAGGAGGTTAGAAACAAGGAAAAGAGAGGATTGATAGACTTGTGATTTGTAGGTGGAGATTGAGTGTGGTCTATTTATATTATTTAGTGACAATTTCCAGTTGAATTTTATTGGGTTATTGTTTTTTATCTTTTTTTTGTTAAGATACATTGGTACAATTAATATGGTATATACTTATAATTTGTTTTTAAATTCAATTTTTGATTAAACTAAATTTTGATTTTAGGTCTAAGGAAATGTAAGGGATCCCGAATCAATTGAGCAAAAGAAAAAAACGAAAAGGGTAAATAAAAAACAAAATAATGAAATACTCCATTATGTGTAAAAAACCCGACCCGAAAAAAATCCATCTATTTTTTTATTAATATGTGCAATCTGGTGCTGATTTATTGAATCCGTATCTGCTTTTTATAGACGATGTTTTCATTAATTAGTTTTTTGATTAACTATATATACATGGATGATTCAAAATATATATGATGTATATATTTGTTTATTTTGATTAATTACATATTGCATGAAGATCTAATTAAATGGGTTCATATTCGTGTTTTTTGAATTGTTGATTAAATCGCTTCCGCGTGATAATTCTTAATGTCGTTAAAAAGAAAATTTTGATGGCTTGTTCGTCATTGTATATACACTAAAATCTGCAAGAATTCACATTAGCTTTTTTTTGAACGGCTATTATATTAAAAACACTAGCAAGAAGCTAGAACTTACAAAGAAACAAGATAAGGGCTTTTAAGCCAATCGTTCCAACTAAACGAAGCTTTACATCTAAAACGGACTCTATGATAAGTCCGGGGACACTACATCTTTGAAATTTCATCGCCCATGATGGAGTTTTTTGAATCAAAAATCTTCCTATTCCGATAGACCATAAATTACGCCACAGAGTATAAAAATTCCTTCAAACATGATTGTGCCTTTTAGGATAACCGAAGATTAACAAGCCATGATAACCAATCTTCGTATGAATACATCTCCATGTAGGTAACATCCCACCATCGAGTAATTTTATGAATAATTTCCCGAACCATATGACAAGAGAAAAATAAATGACTAGACGACTCCACCCTGTTATCACAAAGAGGACACATAATTGAATCGATGTCCATACCTCGACGTGAAATATTGAGTCTCGTCGGTAATGAATCAATCCTTACTTTCAACGCATGAACGTTCACCTTGATAGGAATAGATTTTATCCACCTTGTCTTGATTGCTACGTCCGAAAGCATTTTATCATCAATCATCTTTCTAACGAAAGCAACCGAGAACTCTCCTGAATTCTCCAAAGACCAAATCCTTCTATCAAACAGAGGACCAAGAGTGATGTTCTTAACCTGATCGAGCAGAGCAACATACTGCTCTTGTTCGACACCGTCCCTCGGCGTCTTCGGAAGAAAGTCCATACTGGTTTGGCGCGAATTGGATGCAACGGAAACATCTGTTGTCTAACTCTAATGCTTATAAAGTGGATAGAGAATTTTAAGACATTACGTTAATCCAGAGCATATTCCAAAATATCGTTTGCTCGCCATTTACCCAACTTATAATAATACTTTTCAAATAAAATCTATTCCTTTTTTTTTTCAACACAATTACACTCGTTCGAGACTATCCTCCATTATGACGGGAAACTTAGATTTCACATTTTTACCCACTTTCCCATCTTCCTCGTGAATTGCCTTAATAACCTTCGCCCATAAGACGTGTTTTGGGTAAAAAAATCTCCACACCCATTTGAACATAAGGCCCCTATTCAAAGCGAATAAACTTGAAACTCCGAGACCCCCTTTATCTTTAGAAGCCAACACTTTTGTCCATTTTACCCATGACGATTTCTTACTGTTTCAGGATCATGGACCAATAAAATGGACTTCTGAATCGATTCCACCTGCGAACACACTCATTGGGTCTCAAAAAATAGACATAAAATAAATAGGCATCGATCCTAAGACCGATTTAAGGAGAGTTAACCTTCTACCAATTGAAAGCATCTTCATTTTTCATTTAGATAAGCGAGCGGTCACTCGGTCCACCATCTCATCCCAAGCTTGAACCCGGGACATTAATCCACCCACTTTCAAGCCTAAGTAAGAAAATGACGGTTTAAGGATAAGACAACCAAGTTTGGACGCTGCTCTCTTAACTTTGTCTTCCTCCACACAAACACCCATTATTTTGCTTTTACACATATTAATTCGTAAACCTGACGCACGAAAAAAAACATTCCAGAACATGAACGAGAGTATCAACATTGCCATCACACCACTGTCCCACAAAAACCGCATCGTCCGCATAAAACATATGGGAAAGATTCAGCGAGGAACTTAACATTATTCCTTTAAACATTCCAGCATTCACAACTCTTTGAAACGATAAATGCAAACTTTCCATTACTAAAATAAACAAGAACGGGGATAACGGATCACCTTGTTTTAAGCCTTTATTGAATTCAAATTCCTCCGTAGCACTACCATTAATAATAATTGAACCTCTGGAAGATCTAAGGTAATTTTAAATCCAATTGCACCACTTATCCCCAAAACCAAACTTTTTCAAGACATCGTCTAAAAAATCGCATCGAACCGAGTCATAAGCCTTCTCGAAATCAACCTTAAAAATTAAAGATTGTTTCTTCTTTGATTTACACCATTGTATCACTTCATTTAAAATAAAAGGCCCGTCTAGAATTTGTTTCTCCGAAATAAAAGCTGATTGCACCTCATTTACAATATCACCTAAAACCGGCACTAGACGATTCGCCAATATTTTTGCAATAATCTTATACAGACTCCTAATTAGGCTAATTGGTCTGAAATATTTGACCAAATTGGTGTCAGTAATTTTCAGAATCAAGGAAATATAAGACGAGTTACACTCGTTAGGAAATACTCCATGCGAAAAGAAGTATTGCACAGCTTTTGTACACATCGATTTTGATAAACCTTCTAGATCGAAGTAAAATCCAAACTGACTATCCGTCTTGGACTCAAGCTGATATTTATCAATCACAATCCCAAATGTCTCTTTATAATCTTAGAAGAAACTTCAAGTTCCAGATCCACCTGTTGATCAAAAGACAAGGTTTTCGGAAAATTCATATCTAAATGAGCTCTACTTACAGTAGGTTTATCAAATCTTGCCTTGAAATGATGAAGAAATTCTCTTTTCACCAAATATGGAACGTCGGTCCATATACCTTCGATCATAACACCTCGAATACTCAATTGGCTCCGTTTTTTATTTATGACGCCGTGGTAAAAACTAGAATTCTCGTCCCCTTCTATAGACCATTTTATTTTCGCTTTTTGCACCAACTCCATCGAGAAATTTTTATCCATATCCTGAAGATTTTTGAGTATATCCATTCTTTGCTTGACCACCTCATCAGTGCCTTCACCTTTGTCTATAATTACATCAACAGCCTGTAGCTCCTCATTCAGTTTAAGTTTACAATTATGAGAATTGTTCTTAATACATTTATTCCATTCACGAATCTTCTATTTGAGAAACTTCAATTTCTTCATCATATTAGTTATCGCATTGAACTTGTCAACAGGAGCTTCAGCCCATGCATCCTCTACAAGCTTATTAAAGCCATCCATTTCACACCAATAGTGATAAAATCGAAAAGGAGTCGGCCCATAATCAAAATTAGTCTCCCGAAGCAAAATAGGACGATGATCAGATAAATAACGATCCAAAGAGATTGTTGTAACGTTCGGGCATGTAATCATTAAATTTTCTGAAAAAAGAAACCGATCAAGTTTACTCATTTTTGTGGCAGACTTATGACACCACGTAAACGACGTACCTCCTAAAGGGACCTCCTTCAAACCCGCACTTGCAATAAACGAATTAAACACTTTAGCACCTTGCACGTTAAATTTCGAACCAAATCGTTCAGATTTATTTCGCACCTCATTAAAATCACCCATTAAAACTACCTCGCCTTTCCAGTTGTTAATCACGTAAGTCAAATAATCCCACAACATTTTTTTCTCATTTAAATCCTGAGGAGCGTAGACCAAAATTATAAGCATATCATTACCACTTTTCAGCCATACCCCCCGAAGCATAATAAAATAATCCGAGACAGTACAATTTTTTTTACGAAAAGAACATGAATCCCAAATACAGAGAATACCTCCCGATTTACCAACTGAATCGCTATGAACATAATCGAATGCCAAATTGCCCCAACACATTTGAGCACAGAAAATATCCATTTTTTCCATTTTCGTTTCTTGAATCGCCAGAACATTAACCTTATTTTTAACACATAGCTCCTTGACCCAATCTTTTTTAGCCTTTTGGGCAAGGCCTTGAATATTCAACGATAAAAAATTCATCGATAAACATCCTTCTCTCCTTGTGATTCGATAATCTCTGTCATATTATTCATGCAACCTTCCATATTGTATCCCATGGTATGTCCCACTTTCACCAATTCTTCCATCAAATTCAGTATTGAGCCACCTGTACGAGGAGTCACTGATTTTTTGAAGTGGCCCGAGCAAACCGACTCTGCTACATCTTCCTTTGAGACATCATCTTTAGAACTAAACTTTATCTCCTCCACATAACCACCTTGCGAAATTTCTCCCCTTTCTTTATTAGGTTCCTGTTCCTCACTGCAATCTATTCCTTTAACATGTTTTGGAGTATACCCTGGAGGATATTTTAAGCTATGATCCGATTTATTTTCTGTTTCTACAACCTCTTTTTTCTTATTAAGCAACTTGTAAATATCAAACGGATCCTCAGAATGATTATCCTTCTGACCTGTAGACATCTCTTCCAGGTTGTTATTGTTCTGCACTCGCTCCTCAAATAATATTTCGGGAACCTCTTCCACATCACTTTCATATCTACAAATAACCGTGTCTTCTACATTTAAATCCCCTTCCTTTAAACTAATATCAGAGTCGGATTCTTCATCAGATTCATCCATAAACTCTGGAACCTATCCTGGAGCTTCGTTGGCACGAATCCAAGACACCTTGCCACGATAAATAATTTTGAACTACTCAGAAATATTCATACCAACTTTCGTACTAATGCATAGTCTTTTCGAGTGAAAACAATTCTCTTCCTGATCATCCATGTGTAGTAGCACACCCCATTTAGACGCTATCCGTTTAAATGTATTTTCCGACCACAATTTAAACGGAACACCTTCGATCTCTACCCAAGCGATTCTTCCCTCAATAGTAAACTCCATTGATGCTTGAATCAACTGAGAAAACCAGGACCCAACACCCACGTTAGATTGAAATAATTTTTTTGAAGCATCTGTAGCAAATTCCAACGATACCTATAATTCTCCCATATATTGAATTCTGATATTATCAAAACCTTCCTTTGCCAGTACCATCTTCAGATTAGATAATGATGAGATTTCTTTCACTCTTCCAAACAAAGAATTAAAAAAATCTTATGAATTCAAACATCCGTCATCCAAGACCAACGCTGGAAAAGGAACACTCTCCATATTGTCAGACTTTGATATGCCTTTCACCACATGAACATAAGAATTAACCACTTCATTTACCCCACTATCTTTCTTAAAACCATTCGTATTACTACTGTGAATCCTACCCTTATTCTTAACCCGAGAACCATCATTTTTCAAAGGTGTCCTGTTAAACCTAGCAATGTTTGCATGAAACTTAAACCGACCAACCCATATTGTACATAAATTATTAACCAGTCTCTCCACGTTAAGAACGTTAATAAAGCGAACAAAACCAAACATTTTCCCATCTTTCGACCTCTTGGTTGGAATAAACGCATCCACAACATGTCCATATTGCTTACATGTGTTGAACAGCTCCTTAGCAGAAATCGTCTCAGACAAATTCGTGATGAAAATCGACGTGGAAATCTTAGACACATCGTCCTCCTTTGATCTATAACTCCCCATAGCGATACCAAAAAAAACTAATTGAAATAACTTTTTTAAAAAACGGCGATTATTAATTGGATGTTTTTTTTAAAATCCGATCAGATTCCCAGAACTCAAGGTAATGATCGCCTAACGCGCTCGTTATGAAATCAAACAAAGAAGTTGTTGATCTCAATTACAGGGGTTATAGCAATCTTACGAAGAAGAACATGAAGATCCGAAGGATTAGGGTTTGAAAAAGGGTTTATGGATCGCCGCCGCCATTTATTGAAGAATATTTTTTTAGTAAATTTTCTGCACAAACCAGTTAAACTTTGAATAACCTACAACTTTCTTAAAGTACCTAGCCATATTTAAAATGAGGTTTTTAACCCGCGTTTTGCCGCGGAGCGCGGTTTTTTTTTAAATGAGGATCAAATCAATCTGAAGTCGAAAAGCTGCGGGATAATGAAGTCCTATAAATAGTTGGCTCGAGAATACAATCGTAAATGACTTCACGCTAAAATCATATACTACAACAAATTTAGTCTAAGGTAACTATAATGTTATTAAAAAACAGAAAAAAAAACTTTCCAGCAAGTTTCATCATTACACTTCATATTTGATCAACACCTTTAGAAACAACTTGTGTAGCATTCCTAGCCCAATCCTCGTCTTCACCACCTCCTTTAGCAGAAGGGTTTGCACCTTTCCCAAGAATACCATTCTCGATCTCCTTGTAATGCAAAGAATAAGAAAGAAGTTTGTCACCTACATTCAAAATACATAACTCATTAAACTACAAATATAAATGTATATGACAAAATAAAGGGAGTACGGTGGATCATAACCCTCAAGGGATCTCCTCTTTGATGATATCGTTCGTGTGTCTTATATATGGTGTGCTAGTCTTTTCTTATTGATTGAAAGTAAGAAGGGGGGTGGTTTTGTAAAGTAAACAGTGTAAGGAGTATTGCACGTATATATGTATTTCTTTTTTATGTAACTTTTGATGATGGAAATGGATTGGGGGGACAAAGGTTTTCGTAAGAAAATGGGTGGTAACTTATGGCCAAAGGATTGGTACGATAATTGGTAACAA
Source organism: Tanacetum coccineum (assembly GCA_026074375.1). Lineage (NCBI taxonomy): Eukaryota > Viridiplantae > Streptophyta > Magnoliopsida > Asterales > Asteraceae > Tanacetum > Tanacetum coccineum. The sequence continues at coordinate 6,026 of BQNB010134433.1, read as the reverse complement.
GGAACAACCGTGGAGGTTTATTCCACTTCTTTCATCAAAAAAACCTTATGGTACGAGAAACAAATGGGATCATGACATGCGCGTTTACTGGAGCCAAATTGAACCACCTCAGAAAAGTATATCATCACCATCAACTGCCGTGAGTCAACTTCTTTTTTTTTTTCTAAAAAAGTTTGATTCATATTGTGTTTAATCTCTTTTTTTTTTTGGTTGGTTATATAAATGAACCAACAGATTGTTTATTCTGAATATTGGGACATTCACGAGAAGTTCAATTGCATTCTGTAATGTTAATCTGTTCTCCTTATAATAAAGGCTTAATTTCTTAGTTTTGGTCAGTCGTACACACACACGTTAAAAAATCGTTTTCCTTTCAACTTCAATCAAACCTTTTTCCTTTCATTTGAGGATCTGATTAGTCAATTATCGACTAAGGTGTATGAAAAACTGCATTCACGTCACTATGTACCTGGTGTTGCATTCAGGAACAAAATTTCCAGAGGTGATTCCTGATCTTGAGGTTTACAAGGGTATTCGTTTTTTCGATAACCTCATCAGTTTTGGATTCACTTGTTGTATCTCGCTGCCTCTTTTTTATCGTTTTCCTCAACTCGGTGATGATATCTTTCCTGCTGGCGTCGTTCAATGTTGTATGAAGAAGCGGACTGGCCTTCTTGTCGTATTCAATCAATTGAAATCGTCACTAGTGGTATTTTCTATCTTAATTCGCCGCTACTTTAATTTACACACATCTCAATGGCATTTCTTTTTTAAAAGCTTTTGATTGATATCATAATATTGGCAAAAAAGATGTTTTATTCATTTGGCTTTGCTTTCACTTGTCTTTGCTGAGTCTTGCGCTGCAAACGTATCCTATACTGCCCCCCTACAAGGTAATAAACTTTCTATCCTTTCTTCTTGTTGTTGAAGTAAATGGAATACATCTCTTTCGCGTGTTTAAATACTGACTGTACTACTACTGTTTCCATCAAACAGAATATTGATGCTATTAAACCTGCCAGAGATGAAATTAAAGAGGCACTTGAGATCTTTTGTCAATCGCATCACTTACCGCTTGCTCAAGTTTGGATTCTTAATCACAAACACAGTTACATCCCCTATACATCACCTCCTCATGTCAAGGAGGAAAATAGGCGAGGGTTATTTGTCTTCAAATTATGTGGTTATCTTTTAGCCGATGATAATGATGACGAAGTGTCTCTTTTCTCTTCTGTCATTAAGGATTATTATGATACTTGTGACGCGGTTCCTTTGAGATTAGGGGACGGGCTTGTTGGGAAGACACTTGAAACTCGTCAATCACACTTCTGCAGAAATATTGATAAGCTTCGATGAATGGTGTCTCTGCATCCCTCTCTGGCAGTACTGAATGCAGATGTCTTGTGATATGCTTGAGAAGCATTCACACCACAGAGGATGTTGATTATGCATTTGAATTCTTATGGCCCAAAACTCGAGACTATCTAACTCTAATGGAGTTCGTGCGCTATCAACTCTAAAGACGTGCTTGCCCAATTTCAAGTTACCTTCTGGTGAACAACTTGGTGACGAGTTGCATGTGTTAGATGTTGACACCTCTATATCTTTCAACCTTCTCCAAGAAAACAAATGTTCATTAATACCTAAAGCTTTGGAGAAACAACCTCTTCTTCATGGTGCTTAATCAAAATTTATGCTTTGTTTATTTACTAACACCTTTTTTTTATATAGTTTTACTGCATTATAACTCAAATCGTAATGTTGCACACTTTTTAGGGGAGCAAGAACCAAATTCTAAAAAAAGAAAGTTGGGTGAGTTCTTTGAGACCGATAGCAAGTGTATGGTTCAAACTGACTCTGACTTGTCACCGGAGTAGAACTCTGATATATGCATATTAGCTGCTTATAAAGAAAATGTGGTCCGAGTTATAACCAGAACCTCAAATACACTTTCATATGCTAGAAATATAATTGAGGAGAGGTTTAACTTGGATCGCGGGACTTACTCAATGGAGTACGAATTTGAGGGGGAAAGGGCTTCGATGGATACTGATCAATACTTGGACAGGTGCATCAAACTTTGGACAAGCTCCCTAAAGAGAAGAGGCCGAAAGGGTCATATCGTGGTACTTGTGTCTACCCCGTGAGTAGTTATCTTTTAATGTTGTGCTCTTGTGTAAAAGAAAGTTTATAAAACCCAATATTAGTATATGTGATTCAAAATCTCTGCTGTTACACTTTGCTTGGTGTCTCTAATCAACTTATTCATGGAAAGCAAACTAACACAATAACCGGGCACAACAAAAACATCATACAAAATACGGTGAGCGTGGTTCGATTTGGCTCGGTTTTAGATTAAAACCAAAACCGAACCAAAAACTTTCGGTTTTTCGCTTTCTAGAAACCGTCCGGTTTTGGTTTTATCTAGGTTCGGTTTTTGGTTTATTTTCGGATTCGTTTTGCAGTTTCTAATTAATTTATCGAGGTATGGTCTTTCCAAGGTCGATTTTGCAATGCATCATAAATTAACACTTTTAAGTTTTTTTAATAATAAAGAAACACACAATAATGACAATAAGAAACTAACCATAAAAAGTGACTAGAAAGTTAATGTTTCATGTGTTATAAATTGACGCAATACTAATATTTAAAAAAACCCCTAATAAACACCAAGAATCCTACGAAAAATGTTTATCCATTATAAATGACACCTTCAAAAAGCAATCTAAACAAGATGCTTTAAGATTATATGTATTTTCTTCGGGTTTTTTTTGAACAGCAGCTTTATTAAACGACTAGCAAGGAGCTAGAATTAGACAATTACAAGATACGGGTTTTTGCTTTTTATGCTAAAACCAAACCGACTCGCGAACTTTTGTTTTTCGAAAATAAAAAAACCGAATCATCGGTTTTTCCAAACGGTTTTGGTTTTTTGGTTTCTGTTTCTAGGTTATTTAAAATTTAGGTTCGATTTCTCGACTTTATGCGCACTCCAAATAAAAACATTATTAGGTAACTTTAAATTCCCAATATGACTTATAGTTGCATGTAAAGATAGTCTAAGGAGCTTTGCACATATATTGTTATTCTTTTTTTTTATTATTATTCTTTTTTTTTATGTAAACTCTGATGATGGAAAGAAAAAACGGGGGTTGGGGTTCTTCGTAACATAAATCCAATATATAAAACGATGGTGAACGATAGTACGACTAGCAGTGGTGTGGTGTTCATTCCAAGAATTCCAGTCTCTAAATATTATGTTTCTTTAAACAAATGGGATCCTGAAAGTCGTGTTTATTGGGGCCAAAAGGAACCACCTCAAAAAAGTATCTCATCATCATCATCATCATCATCATCATCATTATCATCTTACCGTGAGTAAATCACTGTTATTATTGTTGTTGTTGTTCAATTCAATCTATCAATATTTGTACTAATTCTATCTAGTTATAAAATATACAAACAGATGTTGTTCTTCCTGAATATTGGGACATTCACGAGAAGATAAAATCTGCATTCTATGATGTTAATCTGTCTCCTTATAAAGGCTTAATTCTTCAGTTTTGGGCACTTGTAAAGACCACCACCCATGGAAAGGCGTTTCTTACGACATCTATTAGCCACTTTTCTTATTGACCATGTACTATTCCATATCGAAATATGTTGTACGAATACACTTCACACTGGACCACACAGTGCACAGATGAACAACTTTCCAGAGGTGATTATGGATCTCACAGTTTACAAGGGGGTTTCATTTTACAATAAAGCTATCAGTTGTGGGTTAACTACTTGTATCATACTGCCTGTCTTTTATCTTCCTCCTCAAGCCCAATACGACGATAGATTGCTGGGGCGTTGTTCGTGTTGTTTGAAGAAGCGGACTGGGTTGATATCGTGTTTCAATCAGTTGAACTTATCACTATTATGGGTATATATATTTGTGTTCATAATTTGTACTGAGTTGTTTTTGACTAAAAAAGCCATGATCACATATTCAATTTGCAGAATGTTGGGCTGGGAGGTGTAGGGTTCAGAATATACCCATACGAGGTAAATATTTTGAGTTTTGTTGAGTAAATGGAGTACGTTGCAGACTTCATGTTCTCTTCGCTACCTGGACTATTATATTAACTGTTGACTGTTGTCCGTCAAAACAGAATTTAGATGCTATCTGTCTTGCTAGAGATGAACTAATAAAGGCGCTTGAGTTCGTTTGTGTATCGCATCAACTTACTTTGTGCAAGTTTGGATTCTTAATCACAAAATAAGGATTCACTTGTGGTATCCTTCATCTACTTCGCGATCAACGCTGTAGGGTTACTTGTTTTAAGCTGTGCAGTTTATCGTTTGCCTATGTGATGCTCTTTATCCAGTACTGTCATATGTCATTCAAGTGTTTCTCCCGTTATAATTGTGAATGTGCTTCCTTAAAATGGGGGGAGGGCTTGTTGTGAGGGGCCACAGAGACACTCATTCTTACCACACTTCTGCAGAATACTCTATGGCTTCCAGTGCAGTGGGATCTTGACTTCTCTCTCTGCAGTAATATAAATGCAGCTGTTTTGTGTTATGCGTGAGAGCATTCACACGGAGATGAGGTTGATTTGTGTTTGATATTCTTGTGGCACAAAAGTCGAGAGTTTCCTAACGCGGTTGAGAACTGCTGTTAACTCTAAAGGACGCATTGCCAAATTTCTAGGTTTGCTTCATGGTGCACAAATTTGGTGATGAATTATGTGGGTCGGATTGTATTGTTGACTGTCTAATCTTTTAACCTTCGTATGATAAAAAAAAATTCACTTTTTTACTTCTTAATCGATATATTTTTTCTTACACACGGAATTCAATGTTGTTGGCTTTCCAGGGGGACAGGGACCGGTGTCTAGGAAGCGAAAGCTCAGTGAGTTGTCTGGGAGCGTTAGCGAGAGTGAGAGTCAAACTGATTATGAATCTGACTTGTATTCGGAGGAGGGGGAAGAGGATCATGATGTAATCATGTATGTAGGTTATGGAAGAATATGGCGTCCGAGAGTCATCACCGGACCTCATATACACTTGCGTATGTAGAAAGATTATTGAGGAGAGTTTAACTTGGATTATGGGGGAGTACGAATTGAGGAGTGAAAGGGCTACCCTGGATTTGATAAAGCACTTGAACGTTGCATCAATTTTGGACCAAGTTCCCTCAAAGAGAAGACGGCCGAAAAGGGTAATCTGTGTACTTGTGTCTACTCTTGAATAGTTTTCTCATAATGTTTTGCTCTTGTGTAAAATAAGAACAAAATGAGCGATGTAAAATCTTTGATGTTACACTTGGCTCACTACTCTCACCAAGTTTGTCGGATAGGGTTTTATCTCCTATCATTCAGTTAGTCAAAGTTCTTAGGCTATAATTATGTTTACACTACAATTTTTTCCGCTAGGGGGGCACTTGCCCCTTGCCCCTCTGTCTCCGCCCATGATTGAAGCTGCATCCGTCCCACACAAACAGTAACGTAAAATGATGAAACGGGCTTTAAACTAACGCAGATGAGGGTTTTAAAATTTAAAACAGAGGATGCAATATACTTCGTATAAGACTAGCAGGGGTTACCTTGCAATTTTAGTTTTGAATAAATTTAAGCAAAAAAAAACTTGCATAAAAATTGTAGATTACCCACGTGATGGCGTAGTAATAAGAGCCAGTACGTAGCTAGCTAGTAGTATACGTATTATAGAATAGAAGTATGAAGTTAAAGTAGCTTACAATGACCCGTAATTGCAAATTATTTTTGACTAAAAACTATATATCGAATTTTGAAATTCATTTACATCACGTATAAGAAAATTTAGTTCAATAAAAATACATCTTATGAGTTTTTTTTAACTTCTTCGAATTATTAGAGCATTCGGTACCATAACACCATTAATACCGCCACATCAGCACCACATCTGTGTCACACCATAACACCAACACACTAAAATACCCCTGTAATCATAACACCAATAAAACCACATTTTTGAGACCCATTTTTTTTCTTTTT
>BQNB010134432.1:6166-18314 GCA_026074375.1 Tanacetum coccineum | reverse complement strand
AAAACGTCCATTTTAAGGTCGTTTTCCGTGACTTGTGTTTTGTGCCCTGAAGTAACACCCCAACCTTACCATTCCGCTGCGTTGTCCTGATTTTCGGGGGTGTTACACATACTCCGATCCAAGAGGATTCATCTACGAGAACAAAGACAAGAAGAACAGATTGATGCGCATTGACGAACTACACAAGTTCAGCGATGGTACTCTAGATGATGTTCGGACTGCTCTAAATGATCGCCTCAAGGGAATTAGAATGGAGTATTTGCCACAGACTTTTTGGAGCCAACGTGACAAAGCAAACGCAAGAGCTATGATCCAGGCGATTGACAAGAGGCTAAAGACAAGGAGGATAATGAGGAGTTTGGAGAGATTTGTCGGTGGACGACCATACGGGGGTGACCTACGGCTTCTACAAAGGACCATATGATTTATCATATGTTGTTCTCATCTTAAAAAGGTCAATCCTCGTAAATAATTTTATCTTGTGAATATGTTAATTACTAGTGTAGATTTTTTGGTGAAAAATAAGATGTGCTCGAGTACAAATTTTTCAAGAATTTCTTAGTAAATTCAAAATTTTCAAATAATTGTACTCGGCATCATCTTATAAACCCTCAAAAGTTGAGGGGGAGCAATAACATGTTCCAATCTGCTATCATATCTCATTTTGTCCCCGAACGGTTAATCAATTGATATCCAAAATATCAAGGGATTAACATTTTGGATAAGGGGAGAAAATGTGATTAACCTGGACTTAATGTATATTGACAGAAGTGATCAAATAAAATGGACTCAATGCACTCCACACCTAGCATGTACTACGATTACGATGCACATGTTAAGGGGGAGCTTTTAGTGATGATGAAAAACTCTCAAAGTGTAAATCTTTTGATATTTATATCAAACACTTTGATTGAAATTTTCAATGTTTTTGGAAGGATCGTGATGAAATACCCAAAAGACCGACCATGTTCTTAAATTTATGAAGTTATAAGGCGGTTAGGCATAGGTATTCAAATCCCATGATCCAGCCAAAACCGGAGGGATCTACCCAGGGATATCTACTAGTTAGTGTAGAAGTCCTTAGGTATGATTAAAAAGGAGAAAAAGTGAGAATAGGGAATAATGCCGACTGAGATGGAGCTAACACTGGAACAAACCCAACAAGGTGTTAGTTATGAAGTCTCGGTAAGCATTGAAGGGGTTGAAGAATGAAAAAGAAATGTAAGGATAAAGGGTGAAAAGAAAGAAGCCCTCCATACACTTAGGCAGAAACCGGGTCAATACATATGCTGTCAGAAACATTCAGGTGTTGTCTGACATTGAAGACAGTCATGGACCCAGTGACGCTATGCACAAACCCCTCCCAGCCACTCAAAGTCGGAAAGACTTTGTTTCAAAACTCACGGAGATACACTCATTTCTATTGACTTTCTCACTCCGAGTTAGTTGATATTGAAAAGGTGGCACTCAGCTCCAGCCTCCGATCACTAAAATTAAAAGTGCACAATTGAGTCTAGAGCCAAAAGAGATCATCCATTAATCTCATTAGGACACTTGTCATAATTTAGCTTGTTATGTCACACAATGTGAATATCAAGTAATTTCATTAGAGTCCTACGCAAGATCCTTGTGATTTTGCCAGAACATCCGAGTGATACTTAGGTATTCACAATGAAGATGGAAATCCTGCTTGAGCCAACATCAAACAAGCTCATGGTAGGTAACTTGTGAGATTCTTTATGAATCAAACTTGTTCCAGGAAATGGATCAACGGTTGTTAATGAATTTTTGAAATGATTAACACTCTCGGTGTGTCACAAAAACAATTTTGCAAGTGATACACCGATTGATTTTCAAATCAATTTTCTATATCAATCGGTGAGATAGTAACTCACTGGTTCACTCTTATCGTGCTGTCTGCTTTGAGACGTTCCGATAATGAGAACATGCTGAGTACGATGAATCTAATACTTATGTGTTAGAAAGATTCAATACTACAGCTGGAAATCCTGTCAAGAAGATTCTTCTTAAATTGAATCTATCTGATCACAGGTCGATCCTCATGGATTTGAAGGTTACTCAAACTAAACCTGGGCGAATGACAAAGCCATATTCGTCCCCCCGATTTATTGCTAACTGTTTTATTGCAGGAAACTTAAAGAAGGTGGCGAAGGTACCCGTTTCCAGCTGTCTCACAAAGATCCATAGCCACATGCGCATACCCTACCGACAAACATAAAGACATCATGAAAGCTCAAGTACATGTTTCAAGACTTCCGCTACTCTGATACCACACGTCTTTCTCGAAGTGACGAAGTGTTAAAGTTAAAGAATTTCAAGAAAGATGAAACATTAAAGCTTTCCAAGTCATCAAATTAAGAATGGTATGAGCATGTTGGTCTAGAAGTCGCAAGTCCACAAGATGGCAAAGTTACAAGATGGCAAAGAGATTGTGCTTGGTTGATGATCTCAAGATGCTCAAGATCACAATGTCAAATACAAGTTCAAGGAACAAGCTCAATCCAGAAGTCAATGATCACTACAACATATTCTCAAGAGAAAGTCAAAAGTACGAGCTAAAGACTAAATATGAAGCATAGTATGCTAGGTTTAAAGTTTTGTAAATTGGAGTGACCTCCCTTAGGGGGAGATTGTTGGAAACACAAAAAGTGTCGGTCACTTCCAAGTTGTAACAGTCTTAGCTCGTAGTTTATGTAATAATTAGATTAGTAATCTAGTCCGGCCCAAGACCCATGGGAAGCCCATTAGAACCCATGGGCCGGCCACAATAGGAAGTATATAAGCCCCTCTCCTAGCCTTGGAGAGGGTTGGTTGTTCCATTTGTAACATTTCATCATAATACACTTCATCCATTTTCCATCCATTCTATCTCTAACATCACAACCCACATCTCACTCTTGCTTTTGGTTTGATTATAATATTACATAATTCTACACATAAAGAATAATTCTTGCCAACAATATGTATCTTTTTCCTTTTTGTGTCTCTTAATTCAATGTTGCCTTTAAAAAAATTAAAAAAACAATAAAAAAACCGAGAATCTTACAATATTGCTAGTTAATATAGTTGAACTTGAAAAGATTTAAAATTAATAGTTAATTGAGAGTGTTAAATCTTTTATTCTTTTCAATTATCCTGGCTTTAAGACTCACGCAATCATGTATATATGATGGATGTGGCGATCTAGGCACTTTAGCAGAAAACCTAGTGAGAGTCTTTTGGTTCTTCGTTTGGGGAAGACTCATGTGAGACCTCAGGGCATTATGTGATTTACTGCAATATGAATATAGTTTGTCTTCACCTCATCCCCACTTTTTGTCTGTTTTATATGCTTATGTGTTTATACTCCTTGTAACTTGTGACTATATGCAAAAGATTTTTTGAAACTCTAAACAGACTAAATACTTAAAAAGAAACTTGGTTTTATTTTGTTTGTAATATTACACACATAATTATATACTCCTTGTGACCTGTTATGTGTTATGTGTAAAACTTGGTTTTGAACAAATAAATACGAACATTAAACTATGAAACTTGTTTTCTTAGAGAGATAAACGTTTTTCTTAAATACATCATCATCCAATTGTTATAATCGGCTCACCCATCTTGAACAAACTATAAGAGAGATATAAGGCAGAACATTTCTTAAAGAAGTCGGATTTTTAATAAGCTTCGCGCTGACCCGTTTCTCCGCTTCTTTGTGCGTTCAAATGGAGCTTCGGAGAACTTTTGACAAAGATGATGTCTATATTAAAAGTTAACAAATGGTTTTCTTAACTTGTGCTACAAAGATGTTTTGTATGCTTCTTTGTATACGATTTTGTCACATATTTTTATAAAATTTATGTGTATACCCTTATATGAATTTTAAGTCTAATGCTAACCAAAGTAAGAACACGTGCAGTTGGTTTGACCTCTTTGGTCAGACCTTAGGGCGTTTCCGACCCATGGCAAATTTTTTTCATAGGTAAGATCTATGTCAATTTTTGCATGTTCTTTTTTGGTAGACTTAAATCGAGTATGCTTGGTTAGACCTTGGACCCGAGGCATAATATGAGACAAAACATGCACTTGACATTACTATAAGAGTTATTAATGTCATAAGTCTCATAAACACTAAGAGTTGCATTTATATATGCAATTAACGCTCGGCGCTTACCTCTTGCCCTATTTGTTTACACGTTGGTTAGACCTTCGGTAATAAGTGAGAGGCCAAGTTGGATCTTAGTCTTATTAGTAATTAATTAGGTAGTTAATTCTTTTAAGAATTTAATTATCAAAAATACTAATAAATTGAACTTTTTCTGATTGTAGATGACTACCACAGTCGTAAACAATTTGGTTTTCAGGGGTTTCTTTGAGAAACAGAAATTAACTGGACCTAACTTTATCGACTGGTACCGACAACTTTGTATTGTCCTATCAGCCGAAGATAAGTTAGACTATCCAAACTTCCCAATCTCTACTGCTCCTGTTCCAGCTGTTGCTGGGCAGCAAGTTCCTCCTGAAACTCTTGCAGCTCACGCCGCATGGGCCAGAAAACAAAAGGAAATTGATGTACTCATGATTATGACCATGGAACCAGATCTTCAACGGAATCTGGAAAACCTTGGTGCATATTACATGCTTAAGGAGTTGAAAACTCTGTTTTCTAAACAAGCAGAGTAGGAACTTCTTGAAACCGTAAGAGATTTTCACGCTTGTAAGCAAGAAGAAGGATAGTATGTAAGCTCATATGTTCTAAAGATGAAGACCTATATAGATAATTTGGAGCCTCTAGGTCACCCTATGTCACAAAACCTAGCAGTTAGCCTAATCTTGGTCTCTCTGCGAAAGGAATATGACAGCTTTGTGCAAAACTATAATATGCATAGCGTGGGGAAGACGGTAAATGAGTTGCATGCCATGCTTAAGCTACATGAACAAAATTTACCAAAGAGAGATGCACCTGCTCTTCATGCAATAAGAGCAGGAAAGGTCCATAAGAAAAACAAAAACAAGAAACCGCAATTGGCTGCTAAGGGAAACAATAAAGGGAAAGGTAAGTCTAAGCTTGCTTATGCTCCTAAACCCAAGATTCCTTCTCCACCCAAGAAGGTAGATCCTGCTAAGGACTCAGTCTGTCATCACTGCGATGATACATGTCATTGGAAGCGGAAATGTCCCCTATATTTACCCGAGTTTCTAAAGAACAAGAAGCTACCTCAAGGAGCTAGTACTTCAGGTATCTTTACTATAGTACTCTTTACTTTTCCTGCTAAATCTTGGGTGTACGATACGGGCTGTGGGACTCATATCTGTAATACTACTCAGGGATTTAGGAGAAGTAGGAAACTGAAGCCAGGAGCTTTAAGTTTGTACATGGGCAATGGTCAACGTACAGCCGTCGAAGCTATTGGATCTTATGATTTGTGTTTCCCTACTGGATTATTTATAGTTTTACACAATTGTCATTATGCTCCTTCTATAACTAGAGAAGTTATTTCAGTTTCTCGTTTGTATAACGATGGTTGTATTAACCGTTTTGAGAATGATAATTCAATTTCAGTTTCTAAAAATAATTTGATTTATTTTAATGCCTTACCGAGGGATGGTATTTTTGAAATTGTTTTATCTAATTCTAATACAAACGTTAGTTTTATGTATGCTGTTTGCAATAAAAGAGCTAAGTTAAACTTGGACTCTTCTCTCTTGTAGCACTATCGTCTTGGACACATTAGCAAGAAACGTATTAAGAAGTTGTAACATGATGGACTTTTTAATGCAATTGACACTAAGTCTTTTGAAAAATGCGTTTCATGTTTGTCTGGAAAGATGACACGAAAACCTTATTCACATCAAGTGGAAAGGGTTAAAGATCTACTTGGACTAATACACACCGATGTATGTGGCTCATTTAGAATCGTGTGAAGACAAGGAGCTAGCTACTTCGTCACCTCCACTGACGACTTTAGTCGTTATGGTTATGTTTACCTGTTGAAACATAACATGAAGTGTTTGAAAATTTCAAAGTATTTTAAAAGGAAGTAGAAAACCAACTCGGGAAGACCATAAAAACGCTATGTTCTAATCGTGGGGGCAAATATACGAGTCAAGAGTTTTTAGATCATTTAAAGGAATATGGGATTATTTCCCATCACACTCCTCCTTACAAACGCCGCAAACATAATGGAGTATCTGAGAGGAGAAATAGAACCCTATTAGATATGGTTCGCTCCATGATGAGCAAACAACTCGTCTAAAGTCCTTTGGGATTATGCTCTTGAGTCTGCTGCACGCATTCTCAATATGGTTCCAGCTAAGAAGGTTGAAAAGACACCATACGAAGTATGGTATGTGAAAGCCCCTAAGCTGTCTTACTTAAAAGTCTGGGGTTGTGAGGCACTTGTTAAGCGAGATACTCTTACCAAGCCTGACAAGTTAGAGCCCAGATCTATTAAGTGTATCTTTGTAGGATACTTAAAGGAAACAATGGGTTATTCTTTCTACTACCCACCCGAGAACAACGTATTTGTTGCTCAGAATGCTGAATTCTTTAAGAATAGTCTTATAACTCAAGAAGCAAGTGGGAATTTAGAAGATCTTGAATTAATTCAAGAAGAAGATACACATCGTTCTGAAAACACTAGCTCGAATCATGATGAGGATAATCAATACATTAATGAACCTAAAAGTGATATCATTTCCATTCGCAGGTCAACAAGGACACGACATGCTCCAGATAGAATGTGTTTAAAATCGAGGCTGATGAGTATGAGTTGGGAGATCTTAATGAACCCACTAACTATAAAGCTGCATTGTTGGATCCTGAGTCCGATAAATGGATTAAAGCTATGAATGTGGAAATGTAATCCATGAAAGAAAAATGAATTTGGACTTAGCTTTGATCGTCCTCCCTAACGAAAAAACCGTTAGTAGCAAATGGATCTTCAAAAGAAGACCGACATGGATGGAGCAGTACACACCTATAAAGCTCGTCTTGTAGCGAAGGGTTTCACTCAAACCCCAAGAATTGATTATGAAGAAACCTTCTCTCCTGTTACAGACATTAGAGCTATTAGGATTCTCATAGCCATAACCGCGTTTTATGACTATGAGATTTGGCAAATGGATGTCAAAACTGTCTTCCTCAATGGATATCTCTCTGAAGAGGTATACATGGAGCAACCTGAGGGTTTTGTTGATCCAAAATTTCTAAACCGAGTATGCAAGCTAAAACGTTCCATTTATGGACTTAAGCAAGCATCAAGGCAATAGAATAACGATTTGATGATGAAATTAAGAAATTTAGTTTCACTCAAAATCATGATGAGCCATGTGTATATATGAAAGCTAGTGGGAGTTATGTCAATTTCTTAATCTTATATGTCGATGACATATTAATCATGGGAAACAACATTCCAATGTTACAGGATGTTAAATCCTACCTTGGAAGATGTTTTACCATGAAAGATTTAGGATAAGCTGCATATATTCTTGGAATCAAGATCTACAAAGATAGATCAAAGCAGTTAACTGGTTTGTGTTAAAGTGCTTATATTTAAAAAATCTTAAAAAGATTTTACATGGAGAATTCCAAACGTAAAAGTATCCCCATGCAAGAAAAACTCAAATTAAGTAAATCATAAGGTTCAACAACACCTGCTGAGGTGATGCGCATGCATAATTATCCAACAACCATATGCTTCGTAGTGGGATCCATTATGTATGCTGTGAGATGCACTCGCCCTGATGTTGCGTTCGCTCAGAACATAACAAGCCGGTTTCAACAGAATCCTGGTGAACTTCACTGGACTGCTGTTAAGAACATTCTAAAGTATCTTCGCAATACTAAAGATATGTTTCTTATTTACGGTGGTGATATAAAACGAGAGCTCAGAGTTTCTTGTTACACTGATGCTGGATATCTAACGGATGCTGACGACTTGAAAATGTATTCTTTTTAAATAGAGGTGTTATTGACTAGGAGAGTACAAAGCAAAGCATCTTCGCTACCTCATCTGTTGAAGCTGAGTATATAGCTGCTTTAGGCGCCTATAAGGAGGCGGTATGGGTTAGAAAATCCATTGCTGGGCTTGGAGTGGTACCCACAATTGAAGAACCCATAAAGATATATTGTGACAATACTGGAGCCATTACTATAGCTAATGAATCAGGAATCACCAAAAGTGCTAGACATTATCGTGCCAAAGTTCATTATTTGTGTGAGGTGATAGAGTTCGGCGACGTTAAGCTAGAAAAAGTTCACACAGTTGATAACTTAGCTGATCTTTTACAAAAGCTCTGGCTTTTTCCTAACATCTCAGAACATACTAAAGAATATAGGAATTCTACCAGCGAGTAATCGCTCATGTAAAATCTGTGGTTTTTACATCAGTATTTGGATAATTAGGATTGTAAGGCAATTTTTATTTTCTGATAAATAAAACCTTGGTATTTTTTTTCATTCATATAATTATTGTTATCCTATATTTGCAATGTTTATCTTTGAAGATTTTAAACAATCTAAAATATGTCCTATGTTCGGTTAGCACAATATAAGAATATTGTTACATAAGGCAAATGTGAGTGTTGGTTGTATTTTAAATGCATGGATAGATTCCCACCAAACTCATATGAATTTTAAAATTCCCACAAGGGTTGCATATTGGACACCCCAACTTTCGTACATTTACTTTTGGATCCTTGTCATGAGTAATATGTCGGAAATGGTTAAATAAGTCATTCTTAGACTTGAGATACAAGCAAGTTCTGCAATGTGTGGATATCACTTTTTAAGTATAAGTCAAACGCTATCCTGAATAAGGTAGTTATAAAGGCTATTCTTGGAAGTGATGTGAAGCAGCATTCCATAACACTTGTAGTCAACAAAGAATTTGTTCCTACACTTGATAAGTGCAGAATGATACCATGGGCCCTCTCTAGAATTAATTAGATAATTGCATGGCCGTGCCCAAAGGGCAATTCAAGATGATTCTTGATTACATTTGGTAAATCTGAATTAAATTCGATAACGAGAATCTAAATGGTTAAACTATATGGAATGAGTTAGGATCCATATACATGGTTTAACGGTATCTGAACAAAGAGATGATATTAGCAAGAAATACATAACCATCATACTGAGAATGTTCTTGGAACTTCATCTCAGGTATTTCTAGTTTAAATAACAAATGGAGTGTTGCTAGACGTTTCTATTGTTAGTATAAACGCCGTCCGCTACTCCAACTCTCAAGTGGGAGCTGTTGAAATGTGGTAGTTGGATCCGGGGTTTATACGACTAGAGATACGTGAGCCTATTGGGGGGCACACACGTTAAACACATAGAATGCGTTTATTATTTAATATATTTCATGTAATATAATTAAATAGCCGTTATAGTTTATAACTAACTAACGATTATTTAAATATGTAAACCAAGGGACTAAATCGACAAAACCTAAACCATAGGCGGCCTATGGGGGCCGGCCATATGTGTTTGAGAGAGAGGGGTTTTTGAGTCGGTTTAGGAAAGGGAAAAAGGGAAGGAATGGAGGTTTCCTTGTTCCATAAGGAATAGGGTATGGTGCCTATATAAACACCCATTCCCTAGATTATTCCTCATTCATTCAAAAACCCTAAAACCTAAGTGGATATTCAGTTTTACTCCTCCCCAAAACCTTCGACCAAAAAACCTTTCATTAAGGTTTTCGGTTCTCTCCTTTTTCTTCATTCAATTTTCGGTTAAAAACTTAAAAGTGTTTTTGGTGCGAATTGTTTTCCCACAAAGTCGATTGAGAACATTCAAGCTTCAAGGGATTCGGTTTATTTGTTCTCCAAGGCGACAACAAGGTTTGAAACCCAAAGGGTTTCGTTTTCTTAGGTATTCGGTTCAACCGAATTCAATAAAACCCTAACTAAGGTTTACCGATTTCAGTTTAAACCCTAAAAGGGTTGTTGGCTGATTTTCGGTGGATAACAACTAGGTTTGTTAGAGAGTTTTGATCTAAGAAAGATTCTACACAAGGTGTTTGTGAGACGTGAAGTAAAGACTAGCATCTTGACGTGTTCGTTGGACGTGTTGTGTGAGCAACTGTATAGGTGACAACTTAGTCACTAAGTTTCCAAGTAAAGATTCTCGTTTGATTGCTTTTAGTCATTCAACTAGTGTTTCTATCTTTATACGCGTGTTAATCTTTAATGTCAAACAAGATCCACCCGCTGCGTACTCGTAGTAAAAGTGGTTTACTAGTTATAAAATCCCAACACGTGCTTGCAAGTATAGAACATGAATTTTGCAAATGAGTGCGGCTTTTGCTAACTCCACCAAACGCAAAGTTACTAATTTTTGCTGCGACCGCAGTAGGATCCCTACCGTTGGTGGTGGACTTATCTCGATTATGGACACATTTAACAGTGAGTTGACGAGGACTAGACAAGTTTAACGAAATTAGTCTAGTACTAAACGAATGGGCAAGAAACAACATCGTTATCTTCTTTTTAAAAATTTATAGGTGGCTCAGCAAGTTTATATATAGGTGGTTTTCGAAGTTGAAGATGTTAAATATCGAGATGACTAACTTAAGGAAACACACACTGACGAGTGTTTAATGGCTACGATCTTAGGTCAAATATACTTATTCTAATACCTTCCCTTTCGATTATAAATATATTTAACTAATTATCATCTCATATCGGGTATTAGACGATATCATCTTGATAAACCTAGTTGTTGTTGGATCAATTAATGTGAACCGCTAATCACAACAGAAGTAGTAGCTAATTAGGTTGATGTAAATCACAAAAATGTAAGACTTGCTATATATAGCAAATGCCAACAATCACAAATTCTTGACACAAATTTGAGGTTCTATTTTTGGAAAGATTTTGTTTCCATAATGGAAGCTGAGAGAGCTCCACATGTAGCTATAAATCTATAATTAATGTGACGGCTCTAGCTAACTCTTTCTTCTTCACCAAATACTTGAATGTTAAACGACTTGATACAAATGCGACAAACCGTAGCTTATAGAGGACTTAAACTGCTGAGCTATTTTGAGTACTCAAGATATGTGCATATATTCAGTGCATTATAGATGTCTAGATCAATGAACAGGTTGCGGAACTTTTTTTATTGTATAACTTTTGTAAAAAGTTTATCATGAGGGATGTTCTAAGTTTGATATATTAGTATTTGTTACGGTAAATGAATGAAACAAACGATGAATGGATAAGGTAAATTGAGATGTTTGGCGTCGTAAGATACACACATAGAAGATGATTAAGTGAACTTATTTGAACAAGTAGTATCTATACGCCTAGTATATAACACTTACGGTTGCTGATCACGGTTTTATTAGTCCACTTTAGCCAAAACACACCCGTTTATAGTTTCTTTGTTTAAATAACTTGAGAGAAGTATGATCATATCGGATCGAGATCTTACGATTCTGTGGTAAGATTATGATCCTCATGCCATCAAAAATCCTTTAGAGCATCAACTCATTGTGGCTTAATAGAATTATAAAATCGTACGATCTTATCGTCTATGCTTGACACAAGTAAATGTTGGTTGAGGTTGTAAGATGAAGCAAACATGTCATGTTATGTTTGGGGCCATAACCCCTGTCCCAACAAAGCTCCGCATATGCTAGAGAGAGTATATTTTTTTCATCACCATAACAACCATTAAGACTCTTTTTGTCATAAATTAACATGAAATAAAGATCGGTATTATAAGAGTGCAAGGTGTATTGGAGCACCGATAACAATAATTGGCTTGTCGTCACAATATCTAGCTAATAACAAGTATCTAGCTAATTACATCACAATAATCATAACAACCTCCTCAAATAAAACTTTTATTGATGCATGTAGGTCTCTGATATTTTTTCAACAAACACATTTAGACTAAAATTCATATACGTAAAGTAAAAATACGATAAGAATTACAACTAAAATAAAATACAATATGAGAAATACATCAAAGTTAAAATGTCTTGCTCGGATCTCGTCTTTGATTTTTTTTGATATTTGGGCAAAGATGGAATATATATAAAAAAGAGAATAGCAAGACGCTAGAAACTTAAAGTACAATAGAGTCAACAAAAAGAAATACATAACATCAAAAAATGATAAAATCCCGAGA
>BQNB010134431.1:0-18314 GCA_026074375.1 Tanacetum coccineum | reverse complement strand
GAAGTATTTTGGAAAGAATTCTTACGAGATTAATAATACTATAAGTATATAAATTTGAATTACTACTACCGAAACCAAATTTTGATGCATCAACCTCCTCTCATAAAGCTGCTTGTCGATATCCTGAATCATAACCCAAGCCCTTTATTTGTCTAAACCGCTCCATTTCCTCTTTGGCAGATATTCCATCCTTATTCCCTTAGCAATATCAATAAGAACAGACCGAACATCATCGAGCGTGCCATCACTGAATTTATGGAGTTCATCAGCGCGCATCAGTCTGTTTCTGTTCATCTGATCCTTATATATCACTCCTTTAGGGCCTAAATATGCAGTGTATGTGGTCCTGTTTATGAGATTTGACCTGAATGTGTCTAGCTTTGTAAGGTTGAGCTTCTTTTGGTAACTTTTGACACCTAATTAAAGATCTTCCACCCATCTTTGAATGATAATCTGTTTTGTAAACATACATAATGCCACATTCAAGTCATACCGTTCGTCGATTGTAAGATTGGTCAGCTTCTTTTGAACAAGTAGAAGTAACATGTCTTCTATGTCTTGTAGGCGAAGTCATAGGAAACTACCTTCTCTAAAGTTATACAGATTCTGATCCTCTAGACGAACTTCAGTCTCTTCCAAGTGACCATAGTCATACTTCTTCATAATCGAAAGTCTGGTAACCGCAATGTTTCTTTTCCTGGATTAGACATCCTTTGATGAAGACGAAGACTTGTTGACAAACAATCCCGTAGAAATGTTACGTTTAGGACCCCCAAGTGTGAAGGTACACCAATAAGCATGTTTTATCGTGTATCACCTTCCGGGACTCCAAAAAATTACGAACCAAGTCTTCAATCCATATGATCTCGTATGTAGCGGCCTTTGTCTCCGTAACTAAAGTTGAGTACCGTCTGCTTAAATCTCCACCTTTTAGATATTCCAGGTCGTTGTTGATGAAGAAATCCTGAGGGATAACTTGACGGCCTCGATGATCTCGAATCAACGAGAAAGGTTTGCTGAGATCGAACGGATATAGTTTGGCTTCAGGGTTATGCCAGTCGAGTCGTTCAGTTGTTGCCTTGGAACATTCTTCAAGATGGTACTCTAATTCTGTAAGACTCTTGCAAGTGCCTTTGAGTAGCTCGAATGCAAGTCCAACAAGAATTTCTTGAGTCGGGTCTTTGATGTTGAGCCGATTTAAGATAAATGCAGAGACGTCAAAAGAGGTCTCCATGAGCTCATCAAAGGAAGTATGAGGTTCTTTAGCTAGAGCACCTTGACTAATCCAGGTTTGAAGAGGTCGAAAGTCAACACGCTATCTCTTATTCCAATCTGAATTAGGAGTTGGAGGTCATTTGGGTTTCTTGAATGTAGGTCCTTGGTTTAGGATCTATACAGCCTTTGTAAGATGATAGCTAATTTGAATAAATCCAAATCAACTATGAGAGACACTGACTATGAAAATCAAGTGTTAATGCGGAATCTTAACACAAGAATTAAGAAGAAACAATAATACTAATTTGCTATTAAGCTCTAATGCTTCTATTGATATTTCAATCACGTACATAACATTGTGCCTTAGGGTTCCTTTTATACACCAAGGAAACCCTAATGGGCTTTACAAACGTATGAAAAGATAATACATATCTTTTCCTAAGATATCTCCTAAGATATCTCTAAGATAACTATTACTATTCTGTTACATAAACAGACTTAACTAAATATGACCAGTACTAACTATAGTACTGCTACTCTACCAGTACTAACTTTAGTACTGCCAGACTTAACTTAGTACTGCCAGTATTAACTTAGTACTGCCAGAACTAACTATTACTACCAGACTTAACTGTTATACTACCAGTATTAAGTCTTTTACAATCTATTTCCCAACAATCCTCCCCTAACTTGATCTTCACTTGTGAACTTCAAGTTCCTTCAATATATTCTTGATCTTCACTTTAAACTATTTGAGCTTCCTGAGGATGTTGTAAATAGAATTCTTTGAATTATTCTTGATCTGCAACACTTCAAATCATCTCTTTTGATCTTTGCAGCAACTATTCTTCAAAGCTCTTCAGCAACCCTTTATATCAGCAACATTTGACTACATGTACATCAAATCCTATAGTTTCAGGCTATTCTCATCACTTCCAGGTGTGTTAACTCCTGTGAGAGGTGAATCATTGAAAATTTTAAATGGATTTGATGTCTCTTTACCAGTTAGCCATTTACTCTGGAGTAGTCAGTCCTTTGGCCACCAGAAAGGTGCATATCCATGGTTGACTGAAAACCATTTCAACTCTCAGTACATTAAACATTGGTGAGTTAAATACCATATGGTTTTTGGCAAACCATTACAGCCATAAACGGATTTGATATGCCTTTACCTGTAGCCGTTTGCTCAGGGCTAGTCAATCCTTTGGCACCTAGAAAAGGTAAATTCCATGGTGGATTGATGACCATGTCAACTCTTTGTACATGAAACTTGGTGAGTTGATATACCATCCACTTTTTGGTAAAGTGTCAACCATCTAATATGGATTTTCAATTTGTCTTTACCATAAGCCATATTTATGGACTAGTTTATTGGTTTTTCCATCAGCCCTTTACATAAACCATAATTGTGGGCTAGGTAAACTCTTCACTTAAATAGATATGGTGAGTTGAAAACCATACAACTTATTGGCAAGTTGTCAACCATAAAACGGATTTGAGAAGTCTTTACCAAGAGCCGTTTGCTCCTGGACTAGCCAGTCCTTATGTCTGTTAAACATGGTGGACTGATAACCATTTGTTGTGTTAGTGCATAGCACCTCCACCAAGTGTTATCCTTTCCCATCTCCATATATACTTCTAACTCATCAACCTTCACTACTTCCTAATACCAGCTTGCTTTTCCATCATTTTTAACATTTTGTAGCAATTCTCATCTGGCTTTCCTCCTTGAAGTTTCTTATCTAGCATGGCTTTGCATACCTCAGCAGATAAAGGATACTGTCTTTCAATTAGCATATATATATCCATTGACTCCAAGTTCAAACAATGTACTCTACAGGTATCATAATATCTCCAACTTATGATCCTTTCCTGACCTAATGCACTCCAAATAGGATCTGTACTAAGAGGTTCCTCAAACATATTTCTTTAATATTCCAAAATTACCTTCTCTAGCTCAGCCTCTGGGTCCATCCCATCTATATTATTCATGACAATCCTATTAACTCAGTAAGTCATCTCTAGATATATCCTTCAGCATAGCACCAAAATTAATGTACACTATATCAGTTCCATCTTCCCTAACTATTTGGTACACTCCTTTTTCTCCTTGCTTGATGATCTTATAGGTAGCTATACTAGGTGATTTCATAGCTACAGGAACAGGATTAATAGGAATTTTAGTACCTGAGACAGAATCATCTTGCTCACTAACTTCATCTGAATCTTCAGAATCATCCTTATCAATGTCTGTATGCAATCCTTTCCTTGCCATCTGTTTTCTCCTCTTTCCAGACTTCTTGGTTGGCTCATCATCCTTTGCTTCATCCTCTTCATCTTTTGAAGTCTTTGTTGGAGTTCGTCACCAAAATCTTTTCATACTAGCTTTAGTGGCTTCAAAGTTTATGGTGCAAAAGATTCAACCTGTTTCACCAACTTATCAAATTCTTCCTTAACTTCTTCAAAACTCAAATTCTTCAGCTGAGATAACTTCCATGTCCCCTGATTCTTCAAATAATTCATCATATATGTCTTCAGCTGTGATTGGGTCATGGGCTTATTTCTTTTAGCTCTTGCTCTTTCCTCTGCAAAATGTTTCTTCCTTTGATTTACTAGATCAACCATCTTCTTTGCAAAATCTTCTCCTTGTAAGTCACTTCCTAGCAATACTTTTTGATTTACCAGATCAACCAGCTTCTAGACAAACTCTGCATTAGCTTCAATCTTTGCTCTAATTAAATCCCAATCTTCATCTGTGTAATGCTGAGCTTCAAATTGAACTTGAGCTCTTCTTTTCTTTTGTTGCTCATTTAATTCTTCTTCTTCTGCAATCTTCAGTCTTTTTGAAGTCTTTGTCTGGAGTTCTTCACCAAATCTTTTCAAACTAGCTTTAGTGGCTTCAAAGTTTATTATGCAAAAGATTCAACCTGTTTCACCAACTTATCAAATTCTTCTTTAACTTCTTCAAAACTTAAATTCTTCAGCTGGGATAACTTCCATGTCCCTGATTCTTTAAATAATTCATCATATATGTCTTCAGCTATGATTGGGTCATAGGCTTATTTCTTTTAGCTCTTGCTCTTTCCTCTGCAAAATATTTCTTCCTTTGATTTACCAGATCAACCATCTTCTTTAAAATCCAAGCTTGTGACAACCTTCTTTCCCTTAGTCTCTTTCCTTCTCTTATATCTCATTCCCTTATCTATGGACTTTGGCTTTAGAGAGGCAACCCTGGAGAGAGTTTTTGTTTCTTTAAGTGTATTAGGGCTTATGTCTTCTACTTGTTCCTCCCCTGAAGCATTTACATTTGTCATAGAAGGAGTAACCAGTCCTTGTACCAAAGAAACTAGAGGATCATCTTGACTTTTCCTCCCCTGAGCCTCAGGTTCTTCCTCTTCAGAGTCTGATAAAACCACATTTCTCCTTTTCAAAAACCCTTCCAGCTTCTTCACTTTCTTGACTAACTTCACAATAGCATTCCCCATTGTCAGCTTGGTTTGTTTGAGATCCGTTTCCAGGCTGTCAATTCTTGATATCAACTGAGGAACTACTTGAAGTAAATCATCCACAGTCATTTGTCCTTGGGCCTGTTCTTGTGGGGGTGAGAAGTGTTGGTGGACAGGAGATGGCTCCTCAAAGGTGTGCTCAAATGGTTCAGGTTCAGTTTCAGGTATAGGTGTAGGTGTAGGTATGGATGCAGGGATAGGTGTAGGTGTAGGTATGGATGCAGGGATAGGTGGTGGAGATTGTACTGGAGGTGATGATGTAGATGGTACTGGAAGTGTGGATGATGATGGTTGAGATTGAGCCACAACATGATGTTCTTGACCTGCATTTGGATTAGTAGTAGCAACAAGTAACATAGCAGGCAATAAAGGTCTTGGTGCCCCTCGAAAACCCCTTTTCATATTCCCAAAGATCTTTTTGGTCAGGGTCACAGCCAGATAAGGGTGTTTGTTTTCCGTTTGAATATCCAAAATCAGTTGCAGAAAACGAGGATACATCAAAAACTTCGTCTTGCTTTTCAAATTTGCCACCATACCATCAAAAATAAGTTTTGAAAAATTATAAACTCTATCAGTGGATAGACAAATCAAAGCAGTAGCAATATTGCTACCAAATTGATCCCATCCACCACTTTTAGAGCTTATACAGTGCAAAAGATGGTGGACTAAATATCTCCATTGGGGTGTGAAAAAATGAGGAACGATAATAGCGCCGTAAAAATCTCTAACGGTAACATTTAAATAGTGATAAAACAGAAAAAGTCAAATTTCCCGCAACCAGCATTAAAATTAACCTACCAGAATTAAAATTACACTACCAGACTTAATTTAGGTCAACCAGAATTAATTAAGAGTCATCCCCCCGAATTAATTCTGTTTTCAACCAGAATTACGTAATGTGACTAAGAATTACAAAAGTTAAAAACCTCACTAATCATCTGCCTTTCATCTGCACATCCATGCTATGCCTGCAAAAGTAGTCTAAAACAAAGAAAAACATACTGCAAGAAATTGTATAAGCAGAATTAATGAAAACTAACTACCCGAATTAACTCTACTTAACTACCAGAATTAATATGACATAACTACCAGTATTAACCTAAACTTAACTAACAGTATTAATACTACTTAGCGACCAGAATTAAACAAATGATACAACTAAGCCTCCCCTTAAATGTTTGCTCTAGGGTTTGATCCATACCAATGCTAACCACCAGTAAATTAAACCGTGGACCTTCAAAAGGTTTGGTCAAACAAGTAGGCAACATTTAAGTCTGTGTGGATTTCTCCACACTTAATGAGCTTCTTCTCATAACAATCTCTTATGAAGTGGTGACGAATCTCGATTGTTTTTTTTCCTTAGAATGATAAACCCAGGGTTCTTCACAAAATTTTTATTGCCCAATTGTGCTGTTCCAATTATCAATGTGGATTTTGGTATTCATGAAATTGAAACCATAGTCCAGCAATTGATTTTGAACCCACAATACTTGTCCACAGCAATTTGCAGCAGCTACATATTCACTTCAGTTTGTATGAAGTGTGCCACAATTGTCCTGTATTTCTTTACATGCCAATGAGATAATCCTTTGTCCAAGAACTTGACAACCACCTGTTGTGGATTTTCCTGTCAAGGTTTGGATCACCATAGTACACTATCAAGAATGCTCTCCAAGTCCAAAGGGTGATTCCCAAGGAAACCATAAGCCCAAGTGTGTTTGCCCTTGGATGATACTGAAGATCCCTTGAAACATTGAGATGAGAATCTTTGGAGTTACCTGAAAACGGAACAAACACATACTGCATACAAAATAATCAGGTCTAAGGCATTAGTACATGAGGGAACCTAATCAAAGATACCGTACAAGTGTACATCTACATCAAAAGCTTCCCTCATCCTTTGCAAAGCAATTTGGTCTCCATGGGTGTGATTAGCAAAGCCTTCACTTTACAAGATCAAATTTCTTGAGTATCTTCAGCTACATACGTTGTCTTGAGATATGAAGAATCCTCCCAGTTCCAGCTGACTTGAATACCTAAGAAAAATGTTAAGTCACCCATGTAACTCCATTGAAATCTGCTTTGCATCAAGCTTCAACTCATTAACACCAAGACTTGTTGTAGAGCAAAAATTATACCTCAACATCACTTGAACTAGCATGATATCCTTTTTGTTCCTTCTAATGAATAAAGTCTTGTCAATTGTGCCCCTCTTGTATCCATGCTTCTCTAGGAATGTTGACAAAATGTTTAAAAAGTCATACCAAGCTCTAGGAGCTTGATGCAGTCCATACAAAGCTTTGACCACCTTATAAACTTTTGTAGGATGATCAGGATCAACAAATCCAGGAGGTTGTGAGACATAAACCTCTTCATCTATAGTGCCATACAGAAAAGCACTTTTAACATCCATTTGGTAAACTATGAACCCTATAAATGAGGCAAAGGCCAAAAACAACCTGATAGCTTCTATTTCTTCTAGCCACATAAGCCAAAAAAAAAAAAACCCCTCCCCCCCACCCAAAAATTTCCCCCCCCTATAATCAAAAATACCTTTCTTCCTGTGTGTACCCTTGGGCCACCAATCTTGCTTTGTTCCTCACAATGACACCTCTTTTATCTCTTTTATTTCTGTAGACCCACTTGGTGCCCAATCACCTTCATATCCATGAGGTAGATCTTACAAGAAAACCCATACTTGGGTGTAGCTTAACAGTAACAGTTCTTCTGGCATGCTTTGAACCCAACTGTCATCTTTGTAAAAGCTTCAACAATCTTTTTAGGTACCTTGAGATAGAAAGTCTCTATGCAAACAAACAATGCTAGTTGATCTTTGTGATTGTTTCTTTTCTGTTTATGATGTATAATCTGAGAAGAGCATGAGCTCACTGATTTGTCTACACTTTGCTCCTAGTTTGCAACAGCTGACTTAGGATCCCCAAGTATTTGACTTTTAGGGTTGAATACCATGAATCCCTAAGTGTAGGAGTACGACTGACTTCAATATCTGTAGGAAGACTGTTTGAAGTCAGTTATCACATCACAAGCCCTCCTCATCATAAGATGGCCTCATCAAAAATCCTGTCGTCAACAACCTCATGCTTGTGAAAGATTTCGGCTCGGCATAATGAATCACAAGATCAAGCCCTACCAGTATTAACTAGGCTGACTACCAATATTAACTGAAGGAGTACTGGTAGTGTTGTTTTTAGGGACTTTCCCTAAATGCTTTAGGGCAATTTCTTCCAACTCTCTTCTAAAAGCTTAAAT
The DNA here is from genome assembly GCA_026074375.1 of Tanacetum coccineum. Classification (NCBI taxonomy): domain Eukaryota; kingdom Viridiplantae; phylum Streptophyta; class Magnoliopsida; order Asterales; family Asteraceae; genus Tanacetum; species Tanacetum coccineum. The sequence goes on along the minus strand of BQNB010134431.1, from coordinate 10,323 downwards.
CTTAGGATTGTCTTCCAAAGGGTCAATAGAGGAATCCTTCATCTCTTTTTGGGGTTCTGTCAAGGTCTCCTCCTCCTTCTTTGTGAATTTTTGGAAGTGTCCTTGGATCATCTTTTTCTTCAGGAATCTTGACAGCTGAAGGCACAACAATAAGCTCTACTTCCTCATCTTTTTCCTCAGAAGCAATGGACTCAGGAGTTTGTGAAGTACCTGCACTGTTAGTTTCCTCTGAAATACCTGCATTGTTAGCTTGATTCTCCAAAGATACAGGAATATAGTTCATAGAATCAGTAAGATAGTCAATATCAAACATCCATCTATATCCTACTCCTTTGACATTGGGTTTTTCTTCAAGAAAATTAACATGCAGATTTACTTCTACTCTTTTGGTTACTAAATTATAAACCCTATAGGCTTTGCTGTTTAGTGAGTAACCAACTAAGAATCCCTCATCAGATTTTCTATCAAACTTTCCAAGCACACTAAGAGTATCTAGAATGGTAACATGACACCCAAAAGGTCTTATGTAGCTTATAATTGGTTTGTGGCCAAACAAAAGCTCATATGGAGTTTTGTGTTGAGGTTTTGTCACTCTTACCCTATTAAAAATATAGCAAGCAGTACTAACTGCTTCTGTCTTGCCGCGCGAAAACCAAAAAGTGGTTGGTAAGAGAGAATAAGACTGCTCAGCATAGTCCTAGCATCCTCAATAAATTGTTCTGTATCATACATCCTTTCAGCAACTCCATTTTGTTGTGGAGTTCTGGCATTACTATACTCTTGTTTTATTCCCTTGTTACCACAAAATTCAAGCATATCTCTATTCTTAAATTCAGTGCCATTATCTGATCTAATGATTTTAACTTTATGACTAAGTTGGTTTTCAATCTGCCTAATAAAGGTCTGAAGAATGCCACTAGTTTCATCCTTAGAAGCCAAAAAGAATACCCAACAAAATCTGGTACAATCATCAGTGATAACAAGGCAATAACTGCTGATAATGCTTTCTCACGCAGGAATTAGGACCAAAAGAGACCAGTAAGCAGAGGGTGTGTAGGAGGGCAGAGGGTTAGGGACAGTCTTTCTAGGAGCCTTGGGGGTGGGGCCGGGGGGTTATGTCGGGCACTAGGCCCTCATGTTGTTTGGCCTTTATGACAGCAACAACATGTGTTGGGTGATGTGGGTGTCGGATTGGTGGTATTGTGAAAAGCTCTTTTGGAATCACGGATTAAACCTGCTGGACAAGGGTTTTTTTCTGGCTTCCCGTTTGCAAGGTGCGAGACTGAGAGTTTATAAGGAAGGGAAGTGGAAGGTTTATTTTTTTAGAGGTTTTTAATTCTTCTAAAAAAAACAACGAGTGCATAGTAGGACACCAAATGTAGGATGTGATAAGATGTAGCTATCGTGAAATAGGAGTCGCTTCTAATAATTTAGACTCATCATCAGATTCATTGCTGGCCTATAATCACCTTCTTAGCATCAATACAACGCAACGGAACATCACCTCTAAGCACTCAGAAGAGTGTCTTCATGTCAACTGTACATGTTCTGTCGATGCGTCCTAGAGCGGACCTTTAAAACAAGTATCTGATTTTCACAGTCATCTTTAAAGTCAGTAAGACACCATAAACAAGACATTCAGGTCTCTGTAAAAAAGCAAACCTTATGCATGCTTACATCACAAGGATTTTGTGATATTGAGAAAAAGCGAGTCACTAATATTAGCCCCTAGGACTAATTCGGTATGCTCTCCAAAGGTGTGAGATGACTACACATAATCAACATCTAATAATTACCTTGTCACTTCTTCATTGATGTGCGACATTCCTCTGATAGATTTGCCATGTGAACTTTGTAGTTATATGCTATCTTAAATAGTTCTGGGGAAGGCTCTTAATTCGTCTCAGAGGCGTGAGGAACAGATCACGGCACCACTGAGGATGTAATTCCTAACAAAGGACCCTAGTTTCATTGCTGAGTGTGCATCGCTCTTGTTCAAGGACATAAGCCTCATAGATAATTGGCAGTCTACGCGATGCATCTGGATCAAAATAGAGAGAGTCTCTTCTTAGTACATACCGATATGAATCTCTTCAGTCAGGATATCTACGTCCTTCACCATAGTCAGACATCTATTGCGATTGGGGTCTACTCTGACATGATGAAACATAGTCATCATAATCTACTCTTAAAAGACGAGAGCTACTCATGCCTACTCTATAGGCTAGATGATATTCTTGTGAGCGCGGTATGATGGACCTTTACACACATCACAGTCATGGATTTACAAAAAAGATTAGTTGAGTCCGCGACTACTATTATTTTCTAGTGTCTTCATCAAGATATGAGGGGTTTCTCGTGGGGCATTCCTTCAGACATGTTTTAGGCAGTATGAAAGTGACGGCATACTGTTCAGTTTTTTTTGGGTCACAGAGGAGCTCGAGGAGCTCGTGTCTGTGGGGATCTAGGATCTAGGTCTTATATAAATGTAGTAGTGTATATATGGGGGGTTATAGGTGATGATTATATATTATTGGTGGAGTTGTATTTAATATTAGAGGATTTGGAATCTGATCTGCATGAGGCCGGTATCGAAGCAAAGCAAAATCCAATCTTAGGCATGCCGCTCTTAGCGGATGCGATTTAGGTAGTTAAGATTGGGGGCGGAGCGCAGTATGTGTTAGAGGCAGTATTGTGACTGTGAATCTTACAGTCAGGTAGACAGTAGTACTATACTGGGGTGGGATGGTGTGCTGATCTATCACTGGATGGTCTTGTCAGGATTGTGGGGTGGTTAGGGATGATTAAATCTTGTGTTTTTGGACTCATACTATTTGAGGTTGTGTGAGGTGCTGGTTTTCTTGGTCTAACAGTATTAACTTTAGGACTAACAGTATTAACTTTAGGACTAACAAAACTAATATTTGGTCCCTACAGTATTTTTATTAGTCCTACCAGTATTAAGTTGTACTGATCTAGGAACAAATTTATTAGAGTGATTAATCCTGTTTGCATTTGTCCAAACTGGTTTGTCACCCATTACTAGTATTAACAACCTCTTTACCTCCTGCCTTGACATTTTTTTTCATAATAGTCACCAATCTTTAATTAAATGACTTAGACTACACAAACAAAACATTTCTTCTTTGTAAAAAGTAACCTTCCCTAGTTCTCTTTCCATCATACATTCAATTCTCCCAATAACTTTATGTGTTTCTTTATCTTTGAGTGGTTGCCTAGGAGTTTTTATGTGTGAGATACAACTAGGTGCAACTTCTTTTGAGTTTGGAGCAGACACATCTTTTTCATTTGTTACTTCCAACCTTGACTTAGACATCTCATTTGGTTCATCTAAACTTTCTGATTCTTCTCAAAAGAGTGCTCAGAGGTATTTATCACAAGATCCTTCACTGACATTGGATTGACATGTAAGAATGCTCAATGATTTATTTATCTGACACACTAATTTCAGGTTTTTGAGGACCCTTCTTACCATAAACATACAAAGAATCATCAATTTCCTCTTGTGGTTTAGGAGTATAATCTCCACTTAAGGGATGTGGGACTCCTTTAAAATCATTGGTCTTTGTAAATCTACTGTAAGCGAGGCTTTTCCTATAGAATCCTCTTTGAAACATTTAAAAACATAAAAGTTAATATTCTTCCTCAAACTTAGAAACCCCATTGTTTTGATTTTATTTCAAATCCTAAGGCCAACTTAGCTGTATTGAACTCAGCTGAATCAATTAATTTCCAAAAGATTCTTGGAAGAACTTTCCTATGAATCCACTGTTTTTTGCAATGTTCCTTTCTTGAACAGCTTTTCATTCTTATTCTCCTATATCTTTTAAGATTTTCATCTTTTTCATATATTTCATTAGCCTGAAATGTAAGCGTTTCATTAGAGAAATTGCTGTTTTAGAAAGTAACAAGTTGAAGCTTCTATTTCTTAACAGCTTGACTATAGGCAAGGTATTTGTTCTTCTAGATCACCTAATTGATTCATCTGTTCAACACATAGTGGTTTTTAAGAGTATTGTATAATCAATGCAAGTTTTTAGAACACAAAGTTACCTTATTGCTTGAGCTGATAGCCATAAGTACATGATTTGTTTCTTCAGCTTCAGTATGTTCTCCCCAATTGACAATCCCATCATCCATTGTCAGCAAACCCATCTGATTCTTCTCTTGCTTCCCAGTTTCTTGTTTGTTGAAAAAAGAGAATACTCTCTTCTTCTTTCCATCATGTGTCCCCTTTGCTGTACATTCCCTAGCAAAGTGACCAGTGTTGTGACAATTGAAACATTCAAGCTTCTTTTTGTCAAAACCAACAGGTGTTTTTCCATCCACGCGAACTCTCCTTCCTGTTTTCTTATAGAACTTCTTCATTCGAATAGCAATCATTGCTATTTGCCAATTGATGTCCATTTCTTCAATATCTACATCATCAATCTATTCCAAATCTTCATGAAGTAAGTCCAAATCCTCTGTTTGTTTGGCAAAGAGGGAATAGATTACTTCATCAGCAAAACCAGCAAGAACTTCTTTTTCAGGAACATTGGTTGAAGAAGTAGAAGGAGTGCAAGTACTGTAGGCACCAGTAAAACCAGACTTAACCTTATTAGTGCTACTTTTGCTTTGTGAAACAAAAGCAACATTTTGAGCACTTGAAGATGTTTTTGAAGCACCTTGAATTTCTTGCTCAAAAACTCTAAGGTTATTGTACAAATCATCAATAGATAAATTGTCAATCTCTGGATTAGTTCTCATTGTCATTGCCAGATTGGACCATGCTGGGGGCAAAGATCTGAGAAACTTATGATTTGCATCTTCAGTTGATACTTCAGCACCATGAGCTTCCAATTGAGAAAGTAGCTGTTGAAATCTGTCATATCCCTTTTCTAACCCTTCTGAATTGGATATTTTAAATGCTTCAAACTGTTGTTTGAAAACAGCCTTCTGCATTTTCTTTGAATTAGCATTACCACCAAACCTAGTTCTGATGGCTTCCCATATCTCTTTTGCATCATCCATTCCATGAAATCTTCTCATATGTTCTTTTGGAATGGCCATCAGCAAGATATTCTTAGCTTTCCTCTCTTTTTCAACAGCTTGAATTTCTGCAGCAGTAACTGGTGAAAGTACTCGAACAATACCATCCTTTCCAGTTGAAATTCTCTTCTTGGAGTTTCCATTCTGAATTACCTTCCATACTTCATTATCAATGTACTCAAGGTAATGCTCCATCTCCATAGCCCATATATCATACTCCTCCTTCTTCAGAATTGGGAGTTTGATATTTGAGATAGCAGTTGTTTGAGGAATCATCTGTTGTTGTTGTTTAGGTGCAGCACCAGTGTCTGATGCATCTTCATGGTTTGATTCTTCATCACTAAGATGTTGTGAGAACTCATCATTAGCAGGTTGAGACATTTTGTATAGAATTGTAAAAGTGTGATTGTTTGTGATCTAGTGATTCTTCTTTCTCAGAGTCCCTCGAAAGGCTCTGATACCACTTGTAAAATCCAAGATCTGGACTCAACTAGGGTATAATAACAATGATTAAAACACAGCGGAATAATAATTAAGAACAAGATGGGTGGTGAGTTGCGGTGGGTGTGTTGGGGTGTGGTTGGGGTGGTTTGGGACTTGTGTGTCGGTGGGTATGTGTGTGTCACAGTTGGGTTGTGTGGTGAGTTTGGAGTTGGTGCTGCGTTGGGTTGATTGGTGATGGGGAGGGTCTTGGAGATGAGGGAGTGTGTGTGGAGGAGGTTTGTGTCTGGGTGTAGGGGATTGTGGGGGAAACTGTAAACGGACATTAGTAACATTTTGACATGCCAAAGGTTTTCGTTAGTGATAGAACGAGACAATAGAATTGACAATCAATTATCGTGGCACATGTCCAACATCCAAATCGATAAAGAGATTTTGGTACACCACAATACGCGACAGATGTGCACAGTTTATTTAATCACAAATTCAACCAACAGTATCATTCATTTACTTGGACCAAATCGATATCCAGTTTGTTCACAAGTTTACATTTTCCAATTAAATCTCGCAAGTCACCCTAACCGCATTTCTGCTTTGATGATGACACAAACTATAAGGATGATCCATATTCTAGACATATGTGTCAGGATCGTCTACTTAAGCGACCGTATCACTCTGACAGCATTCTGGCAAATACTCACCGCATGCTAATTCAAAGAAAGAAACGATAATACTTAATTTTACTATAAAGCCTATGCTTCATTGATATTCTCAAAACGGTGCTTCCATAACATTGTTGGCCGGTGGGGGGGGGTGGAGGGTTTCCTCTTATACATAAAGAAACCATAATTTGGGCTTAACCAAACGAGGTTCAAAGGAATAATACATATCCTTCCTAAGATATCTCCTAAGAATATCTCTAAATCACAAATTACTATATTCAAGTTTACCTTAAACAGACATAACTATAAACAGAACTAACAATAAACCATTACTAACTCTAGTAAACTGCTATTCTAATCAGTAACTAACTTTAGTACTTGCCCAGAGCTTAACTTAGTACCTGCCCTCGTTCTTAACTTAGTACTAAACCGACCAAACAAATAACAAACCGCCAATATAACGTAAACTACATATCCCCATACAAACCGACTGTTAAACAAATCTATTTACCCCCCCCCCGAACGCTAGGCAAAGGCTAGGCAGGCCATTTTTCTTTGTGGCAGAAAAGTAATTAGGATTGTCTGGTGGCCAGTTGTTTGTTTGCATTCCAATGCATTCAGTATAAAAGAAGCGGTACGGACAATACTATTCATTAAGCATTAAAAACCCCTTTTTTCCCTCGTCTCCGTTACGAAAGCGCTCATTTATTAAGGTTTATTTAATTAGAGTGGTGTGGCGATCGGTTTTTACTCATACATTTGTTTACATAAGTTGGGCTACATTTAAAAGAGTCTCGATCGTTTAGTGGTTTGGTAGTTTAGAGATCCAGAAGCAAATCTGATTGTCATATGATTGGTAATCATTTTCTATTTAATGGTTTTGGTCAAAATGATGATTGAAACATCTACTTATGGCTGACATAATGCTGATTTGTGGACCTTCAAGTTTTAATTTATATATTTAGGGGGACGTTATTTTAAGTTAAATTGTTATAGGGTTCACCTTGGGTCCCCCTAATGATGAAATATAGACACCTATCATGCCTTCAATTTTATGATTGTTGGCCAAAAATGTAGTTAGAGGTGTTATTGTGTTTGTGTTTACTGTTGATTCTTAAACTAAGGTGGTTGCATGTTGTAATTTTTCATGCATTTGTAGCTGTTATTTGGCTGTTGTTGTTTCATTTTGTGATTTTTCATGTTTTGGTTTTATTTTATTATGAGCGTTTAATCATTGGGTTGGTATGATGATTTGTTCGGTCGTTAATATGTAATTTTTCAAAAACAAAAAAGATTTATATAAAGGACCACCTTATTTTACAGCCAATGTAGTGTATCAGCCAGAATACGAATATAGTTAAGAATATTGCAGAATTTGTAATGCCTTGAGTGCCATTTTAGTTTTGCATATGATATGTTAGGGCTTGGTCTGTATTTAAAGGTAAACTGAGACTGTTTAAAAGTGTGTTTTTGATGTGCCATAATCAAATGTCATGTTTTACATTTATAAAACCTATACTACCTAGACTATTCCTATACACTAAAGAGCAGTGTACCATATCGTATAGTCGTTTAAAATGATGAGTACCGACCGTGCTGACTACTCCCCCCCCAAGATGACATAACGCTACGATTCGAATTTAAGACCATTCCCAAACACCCACCCCGACTAACCCTCAAAAACTCATTACATGCCCTAGAGCAATAACGAACCCCAATATCCAAGTTTCATCGAACTCTACCCACACAAGCCAAGCATATTACAATGGCCAATCCCCTACGAGGGAAGCCCCTCTATTACTTTCAACCAACTACTACCCAGAATCCATACACCACACTACAGTAGAAAAGCGTCCAAACCATCCAATTCTTTAATGATTCTTCTCAAACTCCATACACTCCCGCCACGTGCCTCCCTGCCGCCCCATAGCCCCCCTATCCAGCCCATGTCTCCAGCCCCCCACACATGCAAAAATATGCCCACGGGTCCACTACACCTACCAATAAGCCTACCAAACAAAAATCTGAAAATATAAATACCTCCTGTGGTAATACACACTCAACCAACCGTGCGCAGCTAACCATTTGCAATATTTACTAGGCACAGGCCGCAAACTTATTAACTACCTATACATACTAAGGGCCGCACAAATGACATAAATCAAGCAACTACTAAGGAATGGTCATATCATACACGCTAAGAGTTTTAATATTGTCACCGTAACCTACCAGTATTGTAATCCAACCTCAACCTAATTTCATAGCTAGTAAGCTGAGATACATGCATCCTAAGGCACACAACACAACTATCCACCAAGATTACAACTTAAGTAATCAAGAATCATAAATAATTGAACACAAATGATTAATAACCCTAATTGAACTCTAACAATAAACTCTCAGCATAAATAAACACACAGCATAAAACAATACAAATGTAAAAGAACTAATAAATCATCAAAAGATAAAAGAATAGAATCCAAACCTTTATTGTAACACAATGGTCGTGTACAATAAAGTGCTAATTATCTTTTAATCTATAACCCCTTCTAGTCTAATGCTTATGGACACCCCAAGGTTGCTTTTTTCGTAACCTATTGCTCCCGTCCCCCGTTTTTTCTGTTTTTGTCTAACCGCTTTCCCTAAGAACAAAAGAAATTACCGGAATAATATGTTTGGTGGGTTTTATAGGTTATTGATGACATAAAATATCGTCACTTTTATAGCATCATTTATCCCATGTAAATTACCCATTTTATAGAATTATTGCAAAAATTGGTACTTAATCGTTCATATTTGAGATTTGCAGTAATTATGGAGTACTTTGTGAAGATTAGCTAAAAGGCACGTATTTTGGAGCTTAAACGAAGAAATCTAAAGAATATTTATCTGACATCCTATATGCCATATCCATCAAGGAAGATACGGCGTATCTATGCCTGCACTTCACGAGAAACCACAAAGAATTGAATATGTATACGCCGTATCTAAAAGGTTCATACGTTGTATTCTATTTCGATTATCTGAATATTCTGGAAGATATTGAATGTGGTCCCTACTCCAAGAAACCCACGCCGTATCGACCTCAACCAATACGGCGTATCGATGAAATTTTAGAGACTATAAATACAAATCCCTAAACACGAGTTTAGGGTGTGCTTAACCATATTTTCGATACCATAACCACAAAGGTCGATTTTTATAAGCCAAGAAGAGCAAAGAAGGTCAAGCAACGCATTTAATTCCATAGGAAACAACTTGTAATTCTCATACTCTCGATAATGGTTGTCGGTTAGTTTACCTTGGTTGTTCATTATCATGTTTGTGTTCATTAGAATGGTTGTCGGCTAATACCTTTAGGTATTAGCCATGTTTATAAAGATTTTAATGTTTGGTTTGTTTATCTCGATTGCTTAATTTATCGATGATTGTTGATTATGTTTATCAATTTATACTTGTTTATGTGCTTAAGTATGCGAGCTATCATTCAACTAGATCTAGGAATGCAAAATATCATGCTAGCTAGATACCAGGATAGCTCTCCATATCTATAATTTATATATCTAGAATCATAGGATCATAAATAATGACTTATCCTTGCCATTGGTTTAGTGAACAAGTTGACTAGCATGTAACATGGGATCAACAAATGACGTTCTGATTCCTTTGGTAAGGACTTAGATAGTGGACTACTAGTATATAAAGAGCCATTAAACAGTAAGTTAGTACAGTCTCGTTGAGGTAGGGTTTAATAAGATTACCATTATTAATCTCCTAAGATAGATTATAATCAGCAAATGCTTGCTTTATGCGAATGCGTCTAATTGTGACAAAATTAGCGTGTTTAGGTTTTAGGAAAAAGTACCGCCTAAATCTAGGAATGATATGCCCTTCGAGATAAGTCAATCATTGCACTAATAAACAAACCTGCATTTTAATTGTATTAATCATGGTTAATACAGTTTCCTTATAATTGGCTTGGCCGCCCTTCTATCTTTTGATTATCTGCTTGCGTGTGTTATTGCGTCTAAAGTAGGTTTAAGTCATAACAAAACTCGTGCCAGTCTCTCAGACTGAAAACCCCATATCCGTTAGAATTAGGTTTAGCATAGGTTTTGACATAGATTAGATGGATTAAAACTAACATAAATAAATAAAATACTTATAG
>BQNB010134430.1:0-18314 GCA_026074375.1 Tanacetum coccineum | reverse complement strand
GGCAAAGGTAAGGTGCTCTTGGATGACTTTGAGGCTGTGGGTAATGGCAAAGGTAAGGTACTTTTGGATGACTTTGAGGATGTTGGTAAGGACAAAGGTAAGGGTGATGGTTATCCGAATGTAGGAGACTCGTCAAGCGTTCATTAACTTATGACTTGTTTTATGTATTATGTTTTAATTATGTATTAAGTTTAGCTGTGTGTTTTTTACGTGTTTTTTATGTATTAAGTTTAGCTATTTGCTTTTAGGTCTAAAGGTTAGACGGTGGTGATCAACCTATGTTTTCATTATGTATTAAGTTTAGCTATGTGTTTGTTATGTTTGACTTATATTTGAATTATGTTTAATGAAAAACAAGTGATGACTATTGTTTATTAGGTAAATTTTGATATTTGATAATTTGCCTAATAATGCCCAAAGCTTAACTAAGTCAAAAACATAATAAGGCCCAAATCTTAACTAGGTCAAAAACATAATAAGGCCCAAAGCTTAACTAGGTCAAAAACATAATAAGGCCTAACATTTGGTAAAGCATCTATTGGTAGAGCACACTAATTAATGGCATCTTCCAACCACCTAATTTACTTTAATGAAATTTCATCTATAAATTATGATCAACCATACAATTTTTTTAAAACAAAATAACAAACTTATTTACTGTATTAACAAAGTTTTACTCTTCACCAACAAATGAATTCACCAAAAAAACCATGAATGGGAATATTTGCTCGATATAGATGACTCTGACCTCAATCTTTCAGCCCCTCTCTGTCTTACCAACAACAGTAATTTTAACGATGCTCCCACTCAAGAAATGGATCATGTTGATGAAAAGTCAAGCAGGATAATTCCAGGTCCTGCTGGTTTTGTTCAAACCGATAGGATCCATCAACTAAATAATTTTAACGATGCTCCAACACAAGAGTATATTAGGAAATTATATGACGATGTGAGTGAGGGAGAGGATTTTAAAATGTTGTAAGTAGTAGTAACATTTCATTCCAAGAATAATAATAAAAAATGTTATAGTTTAGAGGTTTACTTGAGATTTTAGCTTATGTTATTATGTGGTTATAATTGTAATGGACTTCTCATTAATTAAATTATTGTTTTGGAATATTTATTACATATATTATAATTACAACTAACAAACACACACTTATTACTGAGTAGAGCAGCCGTCGGTAGAGCAGCTGTCGGTAGAGGAGGAGGACTCATTTATTACACATATGCAATACCCAACTAACACACTGGTAGAGTAGCCATTGGTGGAGCAGCCATCGGTAGAGCAGTCATCGGTAGAGCAGTCGTCGGTAGAGCAGGAGGACTTATTTATTATACGTATTCAATACCCGACTAAATCAACTAACATTTATTGCAAATCTTAAGTGCTTATATATAGCTCAACTAACACTAAATTTTAACATACTATCAAATTCTTTCAAGTAAAACTAGGTAAATGGCTAACCAAACCTCATGTGTTAATTGCGGCTCACAAACTACTATAACCACTTCATGGACTGATACGAACCCTGGACGTCGATTCTACTTATGTCCGTATTGTGTGTTTAGTCACTGGAGGGATCCATCAATGTGTGCAAGAGCAGTCACTATCATTCTTAGACTTTTGAGAAGACTCAACAATAATCAAGAAATAATTAATGTTCAAGCTATTCAAGCCCGAAGACTTAAGTTTGTTTTATGTTGTAGCTGGTTATTTTTTGTTATGTATGTTATGATGACTTAGAGTTTCTTATGAAATGAATAAATTAACTTTCTTATGTTTTATGCTTTAAATATTAGTGATATTACCTTTTTCATATCTAGTTACGTTTAAATGATATACATTATTTGTAGTTGCACATTGACCAAATGTACTAGAGATTTCTTCATCATTACTAATATCACTATATAAAGCACAAGGCTAAACTCCTAAACCATACCTTTGAAATAACTAGCTAATGATTCGAACTTACACCTTCTGAGCGAACAAGTATTATTGTTCGTTGAAAGGGAGTTGCAGCGAGAGTTGCGAATGACAAGGCTTTTGATAGATCTCTGCCATGAAGTCACTGATGCAACAAGAGATAAAGTGGGTCTTATTAAAGAGGTTAAACAACTTGGTGTAGCAGCTCAAGGTTCGGATAGTTTGGCATATCTTAGAATCCTATGTGATGAGGAACTTAGTAAGGCAAGATCCATCATGGACCTAATCAAGGTAACCCAAGAGCACACTCGTGAAAAGTGTGCCTTTATTGCAAAGGTCAAGATTTCCCGTGGGTGATGGGGTGGGGTTGGGGTTAGACGGTGGGCATTAATTTGCTTTTGGGTTTGGTTAGACGTGGGAGAGCTTGCTTTGGCAAAGGGTTTATGATGTTTTGCTTTAATTCAACTTATGTTAGGATTATGATCAACTAGTGTCTTCCTTATGTTTAACTTATGAGCTTCCTTTACAGGAAAGTACACCTTCTCAACACCACTTGCAAACCATGGGACACCATATTTGATACCATCAGCATAATATAAAGGAAGCTCATATCGAGAAAGCATATCGCTCAGATATGGACTTGCCATTGCCCAATCATCATTTGGCTGCCTGAAGTGCCATAAATACTCGATCCAAATATCTATGTGCTGTCAATAAAACATAGAAATAAGGTAATATAAGGTAATCTGAATAGTGTTAATACGTTGATTTTCAACTAGAACACTTACATCATCCGCTAGCCAACCTCTTTTACTGGCGCTCCTACCCACTAATCTTTCCCAGAAATCCATTTGAATCCTATAACCGTCATCAAGCCATGGGTAAGTCCACTGCATCTCCATCTTCTTTTTATCACGAAATAACGACATAATTTCTTCAGGCACACTGACTGATCTTTTTGGTGCATTCGGGGAACGAGTAAGATCCTGATTAATTGTAATCACTAAATTAGCTGATTAAATAAGATACAAGTATGCAACATTAAAAGAACTGATATGCAACATCTCAAAATCAGTGACATGGTGAAAGTTGGAACAATAATTATCCTATCCTTAGGTATCATGTTAACGAAGTTTAACTAACTTGAATAACCCATACCTCATTCCAGGGCAACAAAGCAATTTCATTTCCATCAGCTCCAATAACACTTTTAATGATTTTTTTATGGTGGCTTTTTGGTAGTTAAACGCCTTTTCTTGCATTTAACTTCAGTGGTGGGCGGTGGCGGGACATAAGGGGATACACAAGCATTATCGAGTCTCCTCTGTCGTAGGAAAGGTCTAGCCACAGTTTTAACATCAGTAATGCAACCATCTTTGTCCATATTATCCACGTCAACATAGCCAAAAACAGAATTTGCCTAAATATGACACAAGCTTAACATTAGAATTTGGCCAAAATATGACATAAGCAAATGAGGTTGTTCGTTAATTAGTTCAGGATGAAATTGATATATTACCTGAGAAAAACCCGGGTCATTAGGCGAGGTAAAGAGTTCTTTTAATGTTGCATACTTGTATATCAGTTCTTTTAATAGAAAATAATTAATAGAAAATATGGGGTATAATAGAAAGAACAAACCTTTATTAACACTGGTAACCTGGCTGACCCCCTCCACTGACTGGTGGTCAAGATCATCAACATGATGATTCTCAGAAACATCATTCCAGTTCTACAATAAGAATTAAATCTGAGATGGCCAAAATAAACAATAAAAATTTAAGAAAGTTAATGAAAACCCACAAACCTTATCAAGATGTTTAGAATACATACAATGGTTGGCCCCTTCCGTTGACTGGTGGTTAAGACCACCAACTTGAACACTAACGCTTCCATTCCCGTTATGCAAAAAATTAATATAAGGTTATTTGTTGAACAATTATAACAAGGTAAGATTATATGTAGAGGACAACACCTTATCAAGATGATCAACATTATGATCTGGTTCAGATAGCCCATTGTTTTGTGTTTTTGTAATGTGCTCAAGTGAAAGTAATCGTCGTTGCATATCCAAAATCTGCAGTTGTTGTTCTTTGAAAATTTTATCAAGTACAACTTTATCTCCAACAATATGATCAACATTATGATCAACATTATTATCAACATTATGATCAACATTATTATCAACATTATGATCAACTTTAGATGGCCCGTTGTTTAGTCATTTTGTAATATCCTCAAGTGAAAGTAAACGTCTTTGCATATCAGCAATCTGCATTTGTTGTTCTTTGATATTTTTCTCAAGTACAACTATATCTGGCACATCTTCTTTATCAACAGATTGAGTACAGACTTCTTCCTCAACAAAGCTATGAACCTCGGTACGAACATGTACCTCACGACGAACCTCTTTCCGAACACAAGTATGAACACTACGGGAACTACTACTACCCCTTGTAGCTGGATTAGGCGTGGTGACCTTTGTAAAAAATTCCAAACTAGATTTCAACCACGGTTCATTCATCTCGATAGATGTAGGAGTAAGTTTATGAAAACTTGCATTGGGAGAATAAAACATCATCTCATAATTTGATTTTTCAAACTTCAATCCATTACTTCATGCAACCCCACGGGGGATAGCATTCTCGTCTTTACGCCACCAATGGATGGAATTAGAGAATGTCTCCAAACCCCATATCTGTTATGAATTAATAATAATAAGTAACAAAAACTTATATTATATGTATAGCTTAGTCAACATACATTTTCAAACATTGAATGGAAAAATTGGCTTGACAGAAGATGAATATAAAGAAAACTAACCTTCAGCGGAAAAACAAACCCGTACAAAGCATAATTGGCCACATATCTTGGATTATTTCCTAACATCTTCAAATGATATTCCCTATGCTTTGCCACAACGTTATAAACCCTTTTGTGGAATTCTCTCCACATATATTCTCCCCATAGAAATTTATCCCATTCACTAAGAATATCTACTAAATTTACAATTGGCTTTAAGAGTACATGTTTAATTTCTTGACCCATAAAAACATAATCTAAGGCTAGGAGCAAACAAACACGCACAACATCATCATCATCCAAATTATTAAACGCAACATCATTCTTAACGAGGTCTAAGAGAAGTTGACCGTTAAATTAGGAGTCTCTGGAAAACACGCTCACGAAATTGAGAACGATCTTTCTCTTTAGGGTCTAAAGAAATTTTGCCAAACCTAAATCCAGTAATTAAACAAAAATACTGTCTACCAAGTTCTAAAGTACGCCCATCAATATCAAAGATAAAGGGAATGTCGATACTTGGGTCTTCCACATACCTTTGGTGTTGAAGTAAGAAATTCAACAAATGATTATCATGCAACGTAGTCTGAATGTTTAACCATGGTCCAAACACAGTACGGCTAAACATACCAAGTCGATCCCCCTTCCAACTCAACTTAGATCTTATGGTTTGTAGAATGTGCAACTTACATCTAATACTAACCTTTGCATCATAAACCTAAAATTAAAAAGAAAAAATGTAAATATAAATTCATAAAATATAATAAAATTAAACGAAGGTGTGTGTTTCCTCAACTGTTAGCATTTTGCTACCGTTGAGGAAACACATGCTCATTAGGAAACACCAATCTAAACCCCAGCCCTTTTGACCCGCTACCCATAGACCTGCTACCCATCACACCCATACACCGTTTGACTATCTCCTATGTGCAACCTTGGTATTAACCTTGGTATTAATTTTCACCAAATTAAACGCTACTAGTATACTTTATTAACAGTTTTAGCTTGCCTCTGTCATTAGCAGTGTTGCAAAAATCGGCCTAGGCGGCCGATTAATCGACGCCTAGGCGCTAGGCGGTGATTAACCGCCTTGATTTTTGCTAATCGGCCTTATTAATCGTTTTGGTCAACATACCGATTAATCGGATAAAAATCGGCCAAATCGGGCATAAATCGGCCAAATCGAATAAAAATTGGCTAAATCGGTCAACTCGGTTACGGATAGAAATCGGCCACATCGGGGATTAATCGAACAAAATCGGCTAAATCGGGAAAATCAGGCATATATTTCAAAATTTTATAATTTTATATATAAAAAGTCCAATCCGATTAATCCCTGATTAATCCCCGCCTAACCGATTAATCACTAGGCGTTACCCGGCCGCCCAGCTAGCGCCTAGCGATTTTTGCAACCTTGGTCATTAGCAGTAAAACACATGAGAATGAGGCACAAGGACAGAGCTTCAACACATATTTATGGGGGCCGAAATCCGACTAAAGAATTGTACAAATTCGACTAAGTAATCACTAACGTAAAAGAGGTACAATTATACAAATCCGACTAAAGAATTCATATGGATGAGGGAATAATTAGAAAACTTACATATACCCTCTCGGCCATTCAAACGATTAAACTAAAAACTTAGTCGGATCGACGATGTGACCCACTGAATTTTGATCGGAATAGTGAACGGCGATCTTTGAAAAGTTTGAAGAGAGAGAAAAATTGTAACTATGAGAAGTTTGAAAAGTTGACACGATTTTCGAGTAAATTTTTAATCTAAAGGTTTAGATTTGACACACTGCCAAAGGCCGGTAGAGCGCCGTCGGTAGAGCGGTAGAGGAGCTGAAGTGTACAAACAAACAAAATAGGGGGCGGGGGTATATAGGTAACTTTATATAAACAAGTGGGCCACGTAATTAATTTGTGGGGTAACAAAACGTACCCTTTTTGGTGTCACGTGTCAAGCATTCACCATGGTAGAGCAGTCGAGTGGTAGAGCTTGACCAAAATGGGAATTGAAATCAAAGTTGACCAAAAGGCGCCAACTAGGTCGTACGGACGGGTAAAACCGGAATTTTCTCATTTTATAATGTCTTCGTATCGAGTGAAAAGTTAGTGTAGAGGAAATTTCAAGCAATGAATGTTGTCACCTAAAAGTAAAATTGAAAAAACACGTTTTCTTGTTCTCAGTGGTCTATAAACATAAACGAGTCATGTCACACTTAAAGTAGATGCCATCGTACAGACTTCTGCATAGTGTTGAAACTTTGAAGAAATTACATGGATGTGGACAAATTAACTTTGTTGAAATAATGTCTATCACTTTTATAAAGTAAATTTGTACCAGCAACTTTCACGTGACATTGTTTTTCACAATAAATATTAAAAATAGAGTATCTCATGATACTAAATAATACGAGTAAGCATCAATGATTTAAAAATAAGGTCTTGAATTGATCCGATCGAGTCACCGGATCGTGAGTTCAACCCATTCGACTATTGGGCCAATCCGGTATTCTATTTAAGCAGATTGCGACATTTTGCTTCACCAAATACATATAGAACCTTTGATATTTAATAGAAAAAGCATACATAAAACCTAAAAAAAATTCAATACCAATCATATAAGAGGTTCATAAAACATATATTACGAGAATGCAAGTTTTAAACTTAAGTTTTAAAAACGACATTATCCATCACGATGATCAATCCAAACGTATCATACATATTTTCTAAAATAAAAGTAAAAAACATATCAAACACGACGGAATTTGGTGAACAAGGTTAACTTAGGTCATATGAAACTCGGCGGGTCAAACTCGGTTTTCAAGCCTTGAAGAACCAGTTCAGTTTATTCAACCAAAAAGCGGTTCAACTGAAACCGTTGGGTCGAACCAGGTTTCAAAACACCGGTAAGCATGGTATTCATGTCTAATTGGTTCGTGTTGGGCTAACTGAGTGTCCAATAGTCTCTTATTAGATTTAAACATAAAATAATGCAAGTGTAAAATAGTCCCTGAGTGAATGTAGTCAAGGAGTCATCTTTAGAGTTTTTCGGAGACGAAGACAAGTCCCTCTCCTCACTAATGTGGTTGGTTTAAGTAAGTAGAGTCAACCTTGTTGCATATGTCTCACTCACTCCCCTTAATTTCCTAATGTATTTATTTGATGTGGAGTTCATTTGAGTTCTTTGGTGAATTGGTGAACTGTTATTCTACTATGGAATGTTGCATATGTCATTTTGAATGTTTGTTGTTTTATTCAGTTTAAGGTCTCTATTGTTGTTGAATGTTTGAGCCGATGAGACATGTTTTGGAATAAAGTTTGACCTTGTTTAACAAGAGCGGAATAACTACAAGCTAACAGAACAGCAACCATTGTAATGCGGTCCGGTTTTGATGTATGAGTTAATAATTTCAACAAATAAGTCAACAGTCATTAGTCCCTCCCCTTGAATCCCATAACCAGCTATCAGTAAACTGTAGGCACTTCATCCTTACTGGATAAGCTATCAAAAAGTCTTTTAGACCAGCAAGATTTTCACCCATCTTGCATACATTTTAGTCTTCGTTGATTAGTTACAGGTCTTCAAGTAGCGACCAAGAATAGTTTTCAAAATTATGATATTCACTTCCACATCCCACATCCCTTCACACGAATACCCCATTGTAACTTAATTTCGCGAAACGCCATCTCTATCAAGCATTTCATCAAACACCTTACGCCCATTATCCAGATCACCACATTTGGCATACATAAACACCAATGCATTATGCACAAACAAATTCTACCCCAAACCCGAAGATGATAAACTTTTCTCCCAAACCCCAAGTCAATATTAAAAGATAAACGATTCTTCAAGTAGCATTGAAATACCGTATTTAGAAAATAACAAAACGTAAATGTATTTGTACCCGTGATTATAATATGTAAATTCACGCAAAAGCTAAACACTTCTTCAATTTGAAAAGCAACGTTTTTAATATAAACAAAAGGTTGAAGGCCCCTTGCAAAACAAGATTTTAATCAATCGGTTCATAAAAAACTGGTTGACACAATACTCGTACTATTTTAAGATTTGAAATTGATGAACTTAAAACCTTTTGTAAGATTGATGTAATATTGGTCCTACATAATATGTAAATACAAAATTCCATTTCCACTAGACAATCTTGAGACCTTTAGATAAGATATACTATAACATATGTAAATTCAAATTTGAGATCTTCAAAACTAACTACAAGTGCGGGTGATATGCACAAGGGAACAAAATCTTTCTTCCGCACTTGATCTTTTAATGTCAAGTTTGTTACAACTCAGAATTTCCAAAACGCGTCTACAAAATGCGATAAGCGCAGAGTTTCAAAAAGCCACAGTAGTCGTTTGAACTCACCTAAACGACGGGCTTCCTGAATGCTGATAGCATATGCGGGGATAACAGCAAAAGAAGTGTAAAGAAAGAACCAAAGAAAATCTTGATAGCATATCCAACTGGATTGTGGCGAAATTGTTGAGCGCTGCTAGGAGTAGCTAGTGTTGACATTGGTGTAGCAGAAGGTAAGGCTTCAATGACTGCATCGGCTAGGTCAGTGATGAAGGAAGAGGTGCAGCCAAGAGCCGGGACCCGTCCCCAATTTTCAACACCAGATTTGAGGGCCAACTCCTTGTACTCCATATCTATTTCTTCCAGTGTCTCTATGTGCTCACTTACAAAGCTGACAATTCAATATGCAGAACATCAACTCATGTTTAAGTGACAAAGTTGAGCAATGCCGTAAAATCAGAAAATAACTGAAAAAAAGGTAAGTAAAGGTGGCAAATTTTGAATAGGGAAATCTTGAATAATTTACTTACGATTGGATCGATTTTGGTTGTGTTTATCTCAAATGGATCATAAACAAATTTCAGCTAAAAGGAGAGCGGGTTAAACTGCTTGAAAGTCGCCAAAAGTATATATTAATGCATACAATCTTGTAAATCGGCTGTATTTGAAGATTTATTTGTATAGCAGTAATAATGTTTTGCAATGATAATAGTAATATGATGACAGACTAACAGTTGCGTATCAGATTAGAAGAAAGATAGTGGGGAGAGGTAGATTTGGCAATTTCAAACCAGCATATATGGTAAAGATCAATGCGGGTCGTATTATCGATAAATGGATGATGTTTTCCCTGTCAGGTTACCCGGGGAGGGCGAGACTTTTTAGTCATTTGTACGCGGCCTCACCGGGTTAATCCAGGCAGTTTCCGACCCTTACCTGGCCACCCCAAATGCACACACCTAGCGAGGTTTGAATCCTTGACCTCTTGTGAGGAAACCAAGGACCTTACCACTAGGCCATCTCGTGGTGGTTGTGGGTTGCATTATCGGTAATGGGTAAAATCCAAAAATATAACAACAAAAATAAGAATGGGTCAAATGGGTTAAGGAGGCCAAAAGTCTTTAATCATGTATTCAATGCTAAGTTGCTAACAACTTTCATATCCTTATAATTATAATATATTAATTTATTTTATAGTTTGCATATGTGATTTTAATTATTCGTTAATAATTTATTACTAAAAATACCTGCTTTGACCTATTACCCAACCCGCCTGACAGAACTGTTTGTAACCACAACTCATAGATAATGTTATTCTATTACTTACCTAACAGGGACAGCAAGAAGACTCTTCACACCTTCTTGGCCAAGCTCAACAAGTACTTCGTCAGTGTATGGTTTCAACCACTGCACAGGCCCAACTCGGCTCTGATATGAACAACCAAAGTACAGAGGTAAGTAATAAAAGAAGACATATCCATTCTTTATTCCAACTCTTTTATCCACCTTCCGGAGAAGGGATATTAGGGTAATTTAAAGATGCACCTACAGAATTACGGCACAAAAGGTAAATTTTAATAGCTTAAACAAAACAAGCTCAGAAGTAGAGGGTGGCAATTTTCACCCATGAGTTTATTCGGGTTATATCCTATATCTAAAGAGTCAGCAGGGTAAGTAAAGAAAAATGGCTTAAAAAGAAGGGGCAATTCCATATATATATCCCCAATAAAAACATCAAAATTCCATATTTCCCCAAACATGCATCAAAATCATTGTATATCATGCATTGTTCACTTGTAAGTTGTGTAAATATGACATTTTAAGATTTATTTTGGGTAAATATGGAATTATCCCTAAAAAGAAATAGGGAAAAAGTCTCTCAAAGTGTAATTATAAATTAAGATTCCAAATCATTTAATCTATTTTAGTTTACACAACCGCCGTGTTTTAACTCGTTACCCAAAAGCATATAAATTGCTGACCTGATAAGCCAATCTATGGTTATTGTCAATTCCTCTAGCTTTCAGTTCTTGCATTATCAAGTAGATGCATTCCTCCATCTGATCTTTATATGGATCACCAGCATTCACCACATACGTAACTGGTACCCCATGAGCACTAAAAAATATCATAACCTGCAGAATTAAACATACTTTATGTGAGATATACAGACCTAGCACACTATAAGTGCTGCTGATCATAGAAATTTATTTATAAAAGAAAAACGCAAAAAACTTTTATACCTTTTGAGGGGTATCAAAGCTTTGCAACTCCTTTTCAATCAAATCAGCCATGGATTTTATATAACCATCGCGCCGATACAAAGACTTGATAATAGCAACAGGAAGTTTGGATAAAATATTATCTTTCCTGCAAGTGACTCAAATATATAAGCTTATCAAAGTGCTAAAACCAAAAAACTTGCAGAATTTAATTAGTAATTCTATAAAAAAAGAGTTTACCTGAAGATGTCACTGAGTGCACGAATACTTGATCCAGTCGTTGAGATCGAAAATTGAGGGTAAAGAGGCAACACAACAAGCCTCGTGATCCTGTCCTTCTTAATCTGCCATGGATAATTATGATACATTACTATTAGAGGACGTAACATAGGCGGGTCAGGGGGTTGGGTAGATGGTCAAAACACGTCACCGCAGGTTCCATTAACCTGCAACCACTTTCACACATTCTTCCCCAAATTCACCACAACCACAAATCAACAAAATCACACAACATTCAAAAACCACAGCCAAACAACACATCACCCATCACTAAAAACCAAAAAAATAGTAAACCACATTTCAACACCCAAACATCATTCCATCCCAACATCTCAAACCATCCCCTTCACCCAAAACCACCAAAAAAACACAACAACCCCACCAGTTGGGTAGATGGTCAAAACACGTCATCGCAGGTTCCATTAACCTGCAACCACTTTTCACCCATTTTCGAAAGAAAAAAATATACAAATTGAGCATATTAAATATGATCACAAAAGCTCTATTATTACTAGAATGATGTAATTGTGTAGTAACTCGATTAGGAGGTTGTAAGAGTATACTTTGGGCAACTTTCGAGTTTGGACCCATTTCCTTTTTACCTAACTTTCTTTTCACGCGTTTGAGATTAAGACATAACCTAAATAGACCCTTTTATAACCAAACGTTAAAATTGCCATGTCTAATTACTATCAACAATATGAACCGAATAATGCTAATTTCACAATAAACTTGATAAACGTTGAAGAGATCTTAATAGTTTGTTAATTGTCCCAGGTTATTAGATATAGACTTCCTGCAAACTACTAAATATTCAAAGCTTGCATAAACGCGGCTTAAGTGGATCACCCATCAAAATAAGATGAAATTACTGTCTAAAACCCTAACATTTTATGCACAAAGAAATGAAGAATATTTATGTGATAGATGTACTTGCCTAATGGGCAGCTTCCTTAGTGAAAGGATGCCAGTAACGCATTGCAACATAGACATTAGCAGATACTTTCTTTGCTTTAATTTTTGATTTTATAGCATCAGCCTACAAAAAAAAACAACTATAATTATAAATAGCTATAACTTCAGTAAGTACTTTAGATCAAAGTCAAACATTAATTATCAAAATATGTATCTACTTAATAGAGTGTGGGAGACTTTTGAGTTTTGACTATGATTTTTTTTTTGGGTAAAGGGTTACCCCGGTAAAATATATATAAATACAGAACTGATAAGTACAAAGTAATGTGGTAGGAAACCACATTCAACTCAAGCAAGCGCTTGACAACCCATAAACAACGATTGTGACAGGCCACAAATCGATGCCAATACTATGATGTGTGTGAGAAATATGTTAAGTCAATCGAACTAATCCATTAAATATTACCTATTAGTTAATTATGATAGTTATAAAAATCCCAAATGACTAACTAAGAATCAATAACCAACAAATTAGGAAATCTTCCTTATGTTTGTAACTATTATAATCAACAAATGATATAGATATCTTTAAATGAGCAACAAAGAATATCCATATCAATGAATCATCCATGTTATCTCTCATCTGTTATCTTTCTCAAAGATGAACTACCTCCAATGGACGCATACGCTTCTTTACTTTTATGTGCCCTTAATACATATATAAGTTGTGCTAAAGGCCGTTGTAGGAAACGAAACAACCTTGGAAGACGGATAATATCCTGTACCAACACTAACTTGTAAGCATGATGAAACAAATTGAAACCAAAGTTGGCATTGATTTTTTTATATGAAAATAAACTTTTTGCAATAATACACATACAGGATCTGCAAATAGGTTATACAAAAAGGGTCGAACATCACGAAGCGTATCCGGGCCTCCAAGATTCAAAAGCAGTACTCCATATCGTTCCTCTTCGACATGTGAATGAGATTCAGCATCACTCAAAGGATATGTGCATATCCCAACAGAACAAAATGTTTTTTCAGCTAAACCTTTACTCTGAATAGGGCAATTTAACCTTAGATTCTGGAGGCTGCAATAAGGAACTTCAAGCTTCCTATGAAACCACACACTGGCAAAAGAAAATTAGATTTTCGGTTAATAATAAATTTATAACTAACATGAAACAAATATGAAAAGTCTAATGACATATCACATATCTCAACTGATAGTTGAGGAAACTACAGACTAGGGTAATGGACTAATGGTGGACTCATATAAAACTAAATGTTTATTAATCGAACATGGATCATCCAGAACCACAAAGTTCCATGTGCTACTTCTCCCAAACGATGGCATGATCAAAAGCCTATATAGCGAACGAGTGACCTTTATGGATGGTTAAAACATTTTTCCTTCATGGAGACTATTGCAGGAAAATGAAGCCAAATAGAATGTTAACGAAGTCAAGAGAGGCACATATCATATAGTCAATGGTTGGGGTTTGGAGGCAGCTAAAATGAGTGCGTGTACGTAGACCTCACAGTTACTTGATATCTATAACAAACTTGTATAAATACATATTGGGCAAATGACATACAACATTAACATACTTAGATTGGTGGTACATTTTGGTAACTACACTCAATAGTGTTCCAACCTAGTAATGACACTTTCTCGAAACGGGCTACATGGCTAGTTTAAGTAATTTAGTAGACAACCCCAGGATAGCCGTAACAATATGGCATGACAAAACACCTAATTAAAAAATGAACTAGTTTGGTAATGTGCAATAAGTGAAGAAGCCAGTTATCACGTGAGTCACCATATTAGCTCATTGAAAAGAAAAATATAATCAGCAGGTCACGACTTTAGTCATTATAATAAGCAAAATGAACCCACCAACCTAGGTAAGTTGCTATTCTATGAGATTAGCCCATACATTTTTATATCTCGTGACATTTACGCATTTTTAACTAATTAAATGTCTTGGTACAATTAACAAGGTTGATTGCCTGCAAGGCTGCAACTATAAGACACCTAGTTGAGCGTTAAAGCACAATTTAAACCTATTCCAACCAACTTGACCAAATTTTAGTGGGTGTTTTGGATTGGTAATTTTTTCCTTCGTATGCTTCTGCTCATAAACAAGTACTTATAAGCTAAAACTAAAAACGTTTAGTAATCAAGCATCGAGGACCACGATGTTCCATGAACTAACTGTCCCAAAAACAATGCCATGATGACAAGCTTATATAATGAAATGAGTAAACTTTATGAATGGCTAAAACATTTTTCCTTCATGAGCATTAATGAAAGAAAAATTGGCAAAATGCAATGTCAACAAGTCAACAAGTCAAAGAGTCACACATCATAGAATCTACGAGCTGGGGTCTTATGAGGGCAACTAAAATGCGCGCGCGTGTGTGTGTGTGTGTTGACCTCATAAGTACTTGATATCTATAAAAAAAAAAATCTATAACTACATATTGGGCTAATTACATAGAATATCAATATACTCAAAGTAGTGGTAAGTTTTGATAATTATACTCAATAGTGTTCCGACCTGGTAATGACACTATTGAAATGGGCTACTTTGGTGAGCCTGGTGTAGCCGTAAAAATATAGCATGGCGAGCCACCTTATTCGAAATTGGGATAGTTTGGTTATAGATAAGCCACCTTATCACAAAAGAA
The DNA here is from genome assembly GCA_026074375.1 of Tanacetum coccineum. Lineage (NCBI taxonomy): Eukaryota > Viridiplantae > Streptophyta > Magnoliopsida > Asterales > Asteraceae > Tanacetum > Tanacetum coccineum. The sequence continues at coordinate 3,144 of BQNB010134430.1, read as the reverse complement.
AATCCACATACGCAAACAGCAGATATCATCCCGCGATCAAATTTCCTAATTCGCTCATATCAAGAAAGTATAGTTACTAGGTCAAAAAAGTATAATTACCAAAAGAAACCCACCAACCTAAGTAAGTTATTATTCAACAAGATAACCATGGTTTGCGATCTTTTGACCGACTAATCCATGGGGTATGAATCCACCGACACAAGAAAGTACACTACGAATTGGTTGTTTAGGGGGGCAAATCACAAAAATAACCGGATATTTTAGAAAATTTACACCACAATTTTTTCGCTAGGGGGGCACGTGCCCACCCGCCCCCCCTTTGTCTCCGCCACTGCACAGACTCAAACCACGTAAAGCCCTTCAGGAAGTTGGCGTGGCCACTTTAAAATTGGTTCTTTTTTTATTTTTTTGGGTAACCTGAGTTTCCGACTTGACATTGCGAGCTGCCTAATCCCAAGGCGACTAGCGAGTCAGGCAGGTGAACCTCCGTGGCCACAAGGGGATTAATTTTTGCACCTAGCAGCAATTGAACTAAATTGAACTAGGTCAGTCTTTACGTAAATAATAACTGCATTTGTAAGTATATACATATGTTGGTAAATTTAACAAGGCTAATTGCCTGCAAGACAATTAGTTAAGCACAATTTTAGGAACTCGACTGGTTATAAGGGGGTGTTTGGGATTGCTTATCTGACTATGAAAAAAAAAAGTTACAAGCTGCTTAGAAATAAGCAATTTTAGTAATAGTGTTTGGATTCGCTTAGACCGTAAAAATAAAACATGTAACTTCAGTGATGCAAACAATAATTCAATTTCATAACCGATCAAAAAAAACTTACAGGTTAGAAGATAAATTGGGGTTGAGATAGGTGGGTGTTAGATTTGAGGTGGGATGGATACGAGAGATTGTTGTTGATGTGTTCATGCTCAAATTTATTTATTTTTGGGAATGTTTTTATTGGATTATTATGGAACAAATGAGATCGCTAACTAATTCTTGATTAACAACCTTCATTACTCATAACTAATCACCATCATTATTGTTAGTGTTTGAATAACCCCTTGTCCTTTTCGGACGTTTAATTTGATAGTATTTTTATCTTCATATATAATAAAACAACATCTTTTTGAATTCCATTCTACCCATTACTGATGTCATAATACCACGCGTCACTTTTGTATTCTCATATTCATCTCCGCCATTCAAGGCCTTCTAACTTTTAAATCCATTTATCCACTTTTCTATCTTCTGATGTGATAAGTGTTAAATTGTATATATAAATTACCCGGGATTTTGCCAATAAAAGCCAAGAAAACATGCCAAAAGATGGAATATGTGTGCTTTTGTGTCTTAATGTGCAGGAAAAGATATCAAAGGCAAAAAGAACAAAAACAAGCCAAAACCGACAAGAAACGGAAGAGACAAGTACAAGAGAGAGATATCAAAGCCGGATCAGCCGACAACAAGAGAAGAAAGTCAATGAAGCCCAATTAAAGTCAAGGGATAAATAATGACAAGTTTGCAAAGCTTTAGGGCTCATTTGGATGTTTTAAAAAGTCCAAGGACCAAAGATGACTAAGTTAGAAAGATGGTTTAATAGAGGAAAAAGGAGTATGAAACCACAAGGGCCAGAAGTGTCGTCGTTACGATATCGGATACTCCATCGCATCCCCTTTTCAACACATTACAAACTCTGCACAAAAATGACCATCACCAACCTAATTACACAGTAAGCACTCCATCTTATCCTTTTCCGCTTCAACTTTTATTACAGTCTTGATATATGGAGTTTTAAATTGTAGCTGCTTCTTGGATCAATTGTATCTCTATTTAAATGCAAACATGGACCTACGACTGGTTTTACCTAGATAACCATGACATATTGCACGCTTATTGCTTTTTTATAAATACGTGTGTTTACACAGTAATTTGAGAATGGTCAATGTATCTAATTCAGTTCAGCAACAAATGTTCAAATAAAGTATTATGACACATGTTATACAAATACCCAGCCGTTTATCATTTGGAAACATTGTCCAATGACCCGTTATTCGACCCGTCCTTTTTTAACCCCGTTGACCCGTTATGCGACCCGTCATTTATAAATACTTCTTGCCCACTTTTTATCGGAACTTAACATTTATATTAGACTCTACCCAGATTATGTTTTTTTGTAATTCACAACATATGCTGCAACTTATTGATTTGCTGGAAAATACTTATTAATAGGGCAGTTATCCGAAAATTGTAAAAAGAATATGATGATTATGATAACAAGTAGGTAGTGTTAGGTCAATTATTTAATACACTTCTAACATAAGTATTTTAGCTTCATTAAACTGAACACAACTTGTATGTTCAAATCCCATGTTTTTATTTGACTCAATTTCAATAAGTATTTGTGAAACACGGGTGTAAACTGTAATTAAACTACAAACATTGCTACTAAGTAGTAAAAATATAATTTATAATCAAATCATAACATACAGTATTTTGGTATACTTTTATTACCCTGTTTAAAGGTTATTCTATATAAACAATTAATCAATATGTAATATCACTCTCTCAATGTAAGGCATTATTAGGTTAATAAGTATCCGCACTGTTTTATTGTAAAACACAACTCTTAACTACCAGACTTGACTTTGAGCATACAATAACATATCGATATCGTGTTTGGAACATCAACCAACCCATTCTACTCAGCTGTTTTGTGACCTCTGCAAAAATGTGTCTAAATTTTTTGTGTATGTAAATTTTTTGTGTATTTTGTGTATACTTTTATGACCTGTGATAAAAGGGTTATTCTATATAATCAATTAATCATATTGTATATACTTCTCTCATGTATGGCATTATTAGGTAATAAGTATCCCGCACTGTTTATTGTATAACACAACCTCTTAACTGACCAGACTTGACTTGACGCATACAATAAAATATCGTGTTTGGAACATCAACCAACCCATTCTACTCAGCTGTTTTGTGACCTCTGCAAAAATGTGTCTCTAAATTTTTTGTGTATGTAAATTTTTTGTATATTTTGTGTATACTTTTATGACATGTGATAAAAGGGTTATTCTATATAATCAATTAATCATATTGTATATACTTCTCTCATGTATGGCATTATTAGGTAATAA
>BQNB010134429.1:0-18314 GCA_026074375.1 Tanacetum coccineum | reverse complement strand
TCATAATAAATAAAATAAAATTCAAAAAAATATAATTCTTTTTTCTAAAATTATTTTTAGTCATTTAGGATTTATAAAAATTAATTTTGAGATACTTTTATGTGCTTTAAGCTGTAGAAATAGAAAACCAAATCAAACCTTTGAATTATTCAAATTACGCGATCACAAACTTAACCGATTTTTAATTAGCACTTCGCCGAGGATAAACGACCCGAGAGGTTTTTGAGACAACTTTGGTTAAAAATTTGTTTCTTAAATCCGACGGAAAATACTTACTATACTATAATTGTTTACACCCTTATATACTTATATTATATTATATATAGTGTGTTTGGGCGTATCAATTTTTGGCGCCGCTGCCGGGGAGGTGTGTTACGACTATCGTGTTTCGTTCGAAGATTAGTGTTTGAAGACCCTTCCTCGTGAAGTTATCGTTTTTAATTGTGAATATTTTCTTTTTATTATTTAAACCATAAAAATCCAAAAATATTTTACTTTCTTATTTTTATTATTTCTCTTTCTTATGTATTATTTTAAAAATCTATAAATATTCTCCTTTATCCTCTTATTTCATTTAATTCTTATCTTCTTTACCCTCTTATCCGTTTAATTCTTCGGCATGTCTTCGTATAACCAACGTGAGTGTGTGGGGTGTGGACAACCATGTGATGGCTTTTATTGTTATCTATGTACGTGCCAGCAGTGTGGTGTTAATCTTATAAATGTAATTTGTTTGAATTGTACTTATGGAGATGGAAAGCCAGTCACTTGTTGCGGATGTGAAGGCCCGTTAAACGGTGGATTTTGTTCATCTTACGCTTCGAGAGCTGGAAATCCATTCGCTTATGATCCAAATCCAAATTTTTTCAATGATTCTCAAAATCTTTCTTACCACCCCACACATTCTTAACCAATCTTGTGTGAATTTTGCGGAAACGATGCTCGTTATGGTCACTATTGTACACCGCAAGTTCTGATTATATCTAATCCGGAACCATGTTACAATAAAAACTATGATGAGTTCCCACAAAATTTACCAAGTTTTCAACAATAAATTGTTGTGAAAATTGGGGGGGTCCTCATGCGAATTTTGAATGTCAACCGATGAAGCAAGATTTTCACAATTCCAATTCTTTCGGCTATGACTAATTTCAACCCCCGCAATTTCCCGTCATTCATCAACCTCGTCAAGAAATGAGAATGGAAGCTTTACAAGCCTGAGAAGACCTAATGAAATCGATATAAAACTTTTTAAAGAAGTTTAATCGTATTTCTTTTAGGGAAACACCGAAGGTTTTAATACAAGCTTGGGATAACTTTTTTAAAGTTAAGCATGCTCAACCCGATGATGTATAAGAATTGCTTAATAAACTTCTTCAAGATTTACAAAGTATAAACGAGGAATTGGCAGAATATATTAATACTCCAAGTTGGAATTTGCCTACCTCATCTAATGATGATGACGACGATGAGTATTCTTTTGCAACACAAGAATATCTCATGACATGTTCTACCGCAATCACACCCGATTCACCAAAAACGGACTCTCTCATCATGGTGGACACACATCTTGACACAATTTTAGAAACAGAATTGGACGAATTTATAAAGTCTAGTGTTGAAAACCTTGTCCAAAACCCAAGTGAGTCCGAGGATAAATGTGAATGTGATATGCCCGATTGTGATGATTCTCAAATGACAAATTATTCAACGTTTTCCAATCCTCTCTTCGAACGATTCTACCTCTAGTGTTACGATCAAAGTCATGAGGAGTTAATCACGAATAGTTTTAAAACTTATACAAGCGCTCTTTTTGATCTTGACTAGGAATCATTTCCTAGTGATTTAATTCGATTCATAAGGAAGGACCTCGATTCTACTTCCAAAATTGATCGTTTTTGATACCATGATCTAATCTCTTGAATCATTACTCAATCGCCGTACTATTGAATGGCTTCCTCTCCAAGATTGATTCTCTCTTCTTCGCTGAGTTTTCGCCGGGTGTAACTCATAACAATTCCTGCAAGAATTTTACTAGAGAGAACGAAAATATATTAGTCTTTTAGAGAGGTGTTGCTAATACGATAATTCATCTCCCCCTCCCCGATCGCACGTGGAAATTTATGCCTATTCCCAATAACGATCAAACGAGTCTTCTTCCAACATTTATAACCCGTTGAGGATAGAGACTCGCTTAGTGAGAGATCGATATATTTCCCGGTCTGGAATGACTCAATACACCAGGTAATTGAGAGTGATGATTAGAACTACGGAAGGATGACGATAATTCTAACTATCCATTCTCGAGTTATTGAATCATTTCATGTTGATTATCCCGATTCGGGAGATTCAACCATTGATGTGGTGGAAGACATCCCCGTTGATGTGCCTAATATTTTGCCCACCCATCCCACCCTTCATATGGATTTCAACTTCATTCCTTCTCATAATGATCTCGGATCCGACCTTGATGTTTCTGCTCTTTCAGGAGATAGAAACAAGATTTACGATCCGGGGATATGCATTAAAGTCGAATCCACGAGATTTCTTGCTACTCATTCCCCGTGATTGATACTATTACTTATCAATTTTCACCAAAATAAAGACAAAGTTTTCCAATCACGGTATTCTTGCTTCAAAGGAGAAATCTCCACCTTCTTCATCACATCGGGTCTTTAAAGCTTCTAAGCTTTTTCATCATAAAATCCCAATGATGATTTCTGGAGGGGACATTCCTATCTTGGATGTTCTATTTCTCCATTTCTATCCTCCTTGACCAACTCAAGTATGGGGGATCGAGTCAGGCTCAAGACTCGGTTAACAAAAATAAGCGCTTCGTGGGTGGCAACCCATGCTTATCCTAATATTAGTTGTAGTAATGAATAAGTGTTTTGTGACGTGAGGAGGTGTGCCTCTTCCATTCTTATTTGCTTGTGTTTTTGTGATGATTGTCCAGGATTGTCCCATGTTTGAACCTCTCGTGATCTCGTGTAGTTATTATCCTTCTTTTTCACATCGAGCTTCACATCCTCAACTTCATTAATGGAATTCGATATCCAAATCTTATCGACTAACGTTTATCTTTAAGCATACTTAATAAACGGCTTAGGATTTACGTAGAGACCCTTCTTAAAACATTGAGGACAATGTTTAGTTCTAGTATGGGGGGATCTATCGATTTGATTGTGCCTGCAGTCGTTGTTTTCATGTAATCCCGTTTTTACCACCAAAATACCAAAAAAATGAAAAAATTTCAAAAATTTCAAAAATAAAATAAGTGTTTTGTCATAATTTTGACTTTCCTTGCTGGGGTAAAACTAAGAAAAAATTTTTGACTCGATCGAGCGTGTGAGCTCTAGCTTTCCAATAAACATTTAAGACTAAGCATTCACGATCTTAGTGAAAGAACGAAAAATGATAGAGTTAAGTATGATTAGATGCTAAACCAAGGATTAGTTTGAAATCTTACAAGCTCATGTTTTGGAATTTTGTGGCTTTTTCTCCATAAGATCCTAACCGGTACTTAATAATACGTTGCTATTTTTGAACTTTAAACTTAAGTCAATAATTTTTGGAATGTAGTCGATAGCAATAATTTTAGTCTTAGTTCAAATTTATACTTAAATTTTCCAAAAAGAAGTCTTCTCTATATATCATGAAATAAAGTGTAAAATAAAAATGAAATGAAAAAAAAATGATGAAAAATGAAAAAAAGAATGATGAGTAATAATTATAAACTATGGGCCGATAAAAGTTTGATGCATCTTGCCGGCTCACAACCGATGTTGCAGCCTTCTAAAAAAGGCCCATAGTGAGAATAATAATCCGAGATCGATAAAAGTTTGTTGCATCCTTCTAAAAGGTTGAGATTTACGGTTGCATCATGGTTATATTTAATGTTAAGTGTGATTTAATAAATATAGGGAAAATCTCTTTTTCTTAAATTTAAATATGCTTTTGAACTGAGACTATTTCATTTTAAGTTGTGGTTTTTCTAAATAAGCTATGTGTAAACGGGAAACCTAAGAGTTTTTGAAACCGAAGGTCCGTGAGTCTCGATACTAGTCTTTGTGGGGTGTCAAAAGCCTGGTCACTTAGCCGCAAGGTTGGGATGTGCCGAGACGAAAGTCGCTACATGGGATGATCTCGCCTCAAACACATTATCTCAGGTGGGGGGGAACGTGAACCATAGAATTTTTGCAAAATGTTGATCCATGGTTGGAAATTCAAATGACACATTCACTCTAATATAATATGGTCGGGAGAGAAAAGTTTACAAGGTACAAGTATGATAGTGTTTAGCATCTTAGCTCAATTAACGGACGAATGAAAATTATCTTTTTTGGGGCATTTTAGGATGAAATTTGTCCTAGTTCTATGACCCAAAATAGTTTATGAAAATAACGAAAATTCAAACATGTTATTGTTGCTTTAAAAGGAAAAGTACAAAAAAATGAGAAAATGAAAAGAACAAAAATATGTGTAGGAATAAGTGTATATATTTAAAAATGGTCAAAACGGGGCTTTTCAAAACTTTTGATTCCTTAAATCCACTTGATGAACACTTAGCTACTTTTCGAGGTAATTATCGATGGGGATTGAGATTCTTAGTTTCTTAAGTTTTTACTTATGGCCATTGCGTGAGGACACGAAAATATTTTAGTTAAGGGGCGATTTGGTATGTGCTTAATTATACATACCTTTTATCCTTAAAAACGGGCTTAAACGACCAAAAAACATGGCCAAAAATACTTGTCTTTCCGTGTGTTATTTCACTATAAGTGCCAGAATCGATAGTCGACAAAAAGACAAAAGACACAACAAAAGGACAAACCGAGCACAAAGAATTGGAAAGAGCAGAAAAAGTCAAAGTCAACCAAAGTTAAAGTCAAAGTCAACCCCGACAAAGTCAAAGTCAAAGCTGAAGCCAAAAACGAAGAAATAATTAATGGGCCTACCCGTACCCATCTAATAGGCCGGGTCAGCCCATTAATGTATCATATGAAGACTTAGAAGCTAAAAAGCGCCAATCCTTTTTTTCTTATACTCGGCTCAAAACCTATATACTAGGCCCAAACACATTTAATAGTGTTAAGCTCAAAACCCTTAAATTGTTAACCCCATTAGTCCTTTAAGGACTGTGGGTGCAAACCCACTATACTCCCTCAAGGATTAATCCTGCCAACTTCCTTAAACTTATAAAACCACAAGGCAGAAAGTGTAATGACCACAATAACAAAATGAGGCCACACCATGCCAAATCCCCAAACCTTCACCCCTGTTTTCACTAAAACAAATATACAAAAAGAACACCAATCATTCCCGCCAATTTGCTATATTATGTCTCCTCCCCTCACCCTTTCACCCCCTGCAACATAACAACAAACTATCCCAGTCTCAACCAAACCCCCCCACTTCACCGGCTTTTCCATGTTAGGCAATCCGCTCTAACCCTCATACTCCATGAAAGAAAGCAATAACTTAAGGGTAAATTAAAGAGCATGCTTGGGGACAAAGCAAAAATCCAAGGGTTTAGATATCGGACTTATGACTACCTCACACAAAAAAAACACCTCACGAATGTCTCAGTGAAGAAACACAAGTGAAGACCCAAGACTCTTAGAATTTTATATAAATAGGCTCTTGTAAGCCCTTTAGTGGCATCTAGTTTAGTTTTTCAGCTTATTTACTTAATGTTTTACATATTGTCTTTTAAATTCCACCAACCCTTGTAAATCTTTTTTAAGTTTGATGAAAGTATAGAATTTTTTGTTTTAAAATCAGTTTTTAAGCTCTATTGTTTCAATCTTGTTAAGTTACTAAAAGCTTTTATAAAACTCATATGATCTAGTTTTTACTTAAACAATGAAAACTTTCTAGTTTTGTGTTGTTAAGAATCTATTTCACAAACCAGTAGCATCACAAAAAAGTTATATGAAAGATAACCAAAAAGGAAGGGGCTATATAGTTGTCACTAAGCTTGTTCTTGAATGAACAAGCTAAGCTTGTAGACAAAGCTCTTAAAGCTTAGTTGCCCTTAGATTTAGATCAAAGGCTTTGTAAGTTTTTCATTTTCCTTCATTTTTAAGCTTACTGTAACACTGCAATATTACTGCCTTATTTTCGCGTATTTTGTTGCTTATATCTTCTTATATATGTTTGTTTAATGATTTTTTAGTGCTTATTTTGGCTTAGGTTGTAGTTTGAAATCAATTAGCAAGGTTTTCCTTAATATCTGTCTTTAAATAGCTCTTAAAGTAGCATAGTGTTTTAGGTTATTAACCTTGCTTATTTGGAAGTTTAAATTTGTTCATCAAGTTCTATATAAGCTATAAAACATCCAGTATTTGCAAAGTTTTGGCTTAAATAGCTTTTATCAAGTTAAAAATACCAAAACAAAATTTAAAGGGGTGTTTGGTTTAACTGTGTTTATGGGTCAAAATGGGTCAAAACTTGCTTTGTGTTTTTGAGTCAGCTTTAATTAGATAAAAGTAGTGATAAAAATCAGTTTGTGTAAGTTTTTAAGTTTTTAATCTCAAAATCATAGTTTATATTACTTGTCATTTGAATCTGTGGGTTTTTAATCTTTGATATCAGCTTATTTAGTTAGCTTTTCATAAATGGTTGTTAAGTGTTATTCTCATGCTTGTTTTATAGTCAAAATGCAGTAGGGTAAGAGTAGTTTAAGTGTGCAATTAAGGTTTTAGTTTTTGTCAAAAATCTGTCAAGTTTGTTAAGTGTTTGTTTAAGTGTAAAATAGCTTTTTCATTTGCTTATTGTGGCTTATTCTGAATTTCAAAATGCTTTTTGAAAATTGTTATGTGTTCTTTGAGGTTTAAATTTGATCTGTTTGTTGGTCCTATAGTCATAAGGATCCATTTGTTAGCTTATTTTTAAGCTCAAAAGTAGGATTTTAGAAAAGTTGCAAAAATTTTCTAAGTGTTGAAATCTGTGTAACAGCTTTTTCATCAAGCTTTTCATGGCTTATTTGTGTTTCAAACTCCTTTTTTATTGATGACTATTGTAGCTTATTGCATGAGCTTTTTAGTGGTATAAGCCATTTTGCCATAAGGATCTGTTTAAGTGCTTAAAAATAAGCTAGAAAGTACCCTATAGGCTGTTTGGTTAACAGTCTTTGGCTAAAAGCTTATTGGCTTATCTGAGCTTTTGGCTTATTGCATTTGCTTAATTTAGGTTTATATCTGCTTATTAGGTTAGTTTTAGCTTATGTTAGCTTATTTTATTTAGGGTAGAGCTTATTTGAGCTTATTTGCATTTTACTTAAAACATTAACGTTTAAAAAGACCTTCATGTTATCTATATTTTTAGCTTATTCAAGCTTAATCTCTTATAAGGTTGAATATATTGTGGGTTAATTTGATTGGAGTTTCTTATTTTTTGCTCCACATTGCTTATTAAGACTAGGTTATAAGCTGTCATAAGCCCATTTGCTTTTCCTTAGCTTATTTAGTTTAGAAAGTAGCCAAACAGTTAACATTTAAAGCCTTTAAGTCATTTAGCATTCTGTCACTTTTTGAGCTTATTTATAAGCTTATTTCTAAGTTTTAAAAATTTTGTTTTCACAAAAGTTGCTTAAAATCTGCTTATTTAAAAAGTTGTAAGAAATGGCAAATAAAAACATTTGAGAGTAGGGGAAGTCCCAAGTGAACAGGGCTCGAACTCGGGACCTCAACCCCACTCACCAAATGTTTTAACACTACACACACTCACCACTAGCGCCCTTGGGTCTATTCGGTTTGAGTTTGCACAAATTATTCCTATATCACCTTTTTAGCCCATTTAGCTTATAAGCTGTTTTTGATTTTTAACAGCTTATTTTGATAAGCTGTTTTACCTAGCTTATTTTTCTTAGGATAAGCTTTGTTCAAGCTACTTTTTGTAATTTTTTCAGATTTTTTATAATTCGTTTAGTATTTTTTATATTTAATTTAGATAAAAACCGTTTTTAATTCATAAAAATTATAAAAAAGTAAAAAAATCCTTATTCTTTTTAGAAAATTTCTTTTATCAAATAGGGACTGTAGAAAATAGATTTCCTTTCGTAGGGTTAAAAATTTAGATTTTGAATTTTTAAAGAACGGGATTGAATCTCGTTCACGTTTTTCGTGTTTTTAAGCTTAAATCGCTTTTGTTTTTGGTTTAGTTTTCTTAGTTCTTACATTTTAGTCAATTAGGACTTATAAAAGTTAAAAAGATTATTTTAGGATTAAATTTTGATAAATTAGGTTTTAAGTCACGTTTTTAGGATTCCCGATTGCGTTTTTTAGTTTAAATTTGTGGTTGCCTTAATTGTTTTAGTAATTGGCATTAATTTTCCGCGTAATTTAGAAAACCAATCAAAATCTTTTGTCATTCAAACATCAATTATTAAACCGACATTTGATTTTCAAATTCGCTGCCTTGTCGGGATACGACCCGGGAAGGTTTTTTCGGGTTTTGCTTTGGTTTAAAGTGAAACCACTTTAAAAAGCCTCACGGAATACTTATTATTATTGATTGATAATTTTATTATATATTTATATTATATATTTATTATATATTATAAAAAAATTTATATTAGAAAAAGACGTAATCACCAACATACAAACAAGCTTTGGTTGGACCTGTGAGATTCCCTACACGGATCAAACTTGTGATAGTGATATCGATTCGGTCCAGCTTAGGAATTTGACAATGAATTTTGAAAAGATCAAAATTGTTGGTGTGTTATAAAAACCTTTTGCATCTTAACACACCGACTGATTTTCTAAATCAATTTTCAATCATATGTCCATGGGAAGCCTCACAAGGGTATCTGGACATAGGAAAGCTGAACACAAATTGACGACTTAATCGGGAAGATAGTAACTTACCGGTAACATTCTAACTGTTTGTCTGCTTTGAGATGCACTGTAATGAGAAATCCGCTAGTGCTAAGCTGAGAAACCCCAACAAGGAGATCTTTGGAATTTTTAACCTGAACAACAAGGCAATATTTATACTGAGAAACGGGGAACCATGATAGTTACAAAAACTATCTTGAACAAAGTGACAAGCCACCTCTCAGTCCATAAACGGAATGTTTATCACTAACCCCAAACATGCAATTTCCCTGACGGCGGAAGCAGTTTCCCATGCCAAGTCAAAGCCAAAACCACAAGGTTCACATAACTCGACACGACAACAAAATAACAACATCATGAAAGCTTAAGTACATGTTTCAAGACTTCCGCTACTAATAAATCGTACAACATTCTAAAGTACAAGTAATATAAGAAGTTGATACCGTACGTCCACATAAAGTACGAAGTGTTTAAAGTTAAAGAATATCAAGAAAGATGGTTACCTCTTTGAACATTCAAATTCAGTATTAGCTTTTTAGTGTCCAGAAGTCCACAAGATCAAAGAAGGCAAACATACAAGATGGCGATAGAGTGTATGACTTGGTTGATGATCTCAAAGAGCTCAAAATATCACATACACATTACAAGTCAAGAAAAAGATACAAGCAAAAGCATAAAGTCTAAAGGAAAGCTACATATAACAAGATTCGCAAGATAAAGATCAAGATAACAAGACTACGAGCTAAAGATTGAAAACATTCATAGAATGTAAAGCTTAAGTTTTTGTAAAATGGATGAACTCCCTTGAGGATAGATTGTTAGATCGGAGAAAAGACTATATACTTCAAATTGTAATAGTATAGCTCGTAGCCTAATATTTAGAAACTTACCAAGCTAACCGAGTTCAACATAAGGCTTCCATTAAGATTGACCAGCCAATGCAAGGTATATATACCCCTCTCCATAACTTAGAGAGGGTTTTGGTTAGTTTCAAATTGGTCATTCATAATATTACATTTTCCCTTCTTTCTCTCACTAAGTGCTACAACCCTCCTTTCTCTTTCTCTTTCTTCTATCCCCCTCCAATCCAGCGCTAATCCTCTCATTCTCAAAGTCCCCAAACGATCTAACATAGAAAAATCCATAAAATTCTCTCTTCTCTCCCATCCTCCTTTCTATTCACTATGCTCTTCTCGCCTCACCAAGGGCTATTTTCTCGACAAATCTCCTAAACTTTCTATCTTAATTAGTTGTTAAATGATTTGATATTTCTATAGTTTTTTACGTCAAAATTTCCATAATGACATCTACTATCATATTATTAGAGTTTTAACATATATTTTTAAGTAACCCCTAACACGTGGGCTGTTTGGGACAACCTACATACTTTCCCGAAATGTGCCAAAATAACAATCCACAACTTTCCTAAAGGCCTAATCTAACTGATCTTCGTTCACTACTAATTCAAACAACAAATTTACCTCATAACTAGCTTAATCCCTTCACCAACAAGATACAACTTTACTAATATCACTAGCTAACATATAAAATCACTAGTTTAGTTTATGAAAAACACAACACAACATATGGGTGATGCTAGTTTTTAATGAAAATGCATAAACATGAAACGATAAATAAGGATGTAAATAAGTATGAAAATGAGTTATTAATGCTTACAAAGTGATGGTGAGTAATTAGGGAACAAATGAACACAAGATCAATTAAGAACCCTAGTTTTTAAGCTCCAAAACCCTAGCTTAACAACCCTATAAACTACTAATATTGTATAACCATTAAACCAAGCTTGAAATACACTTGTTGTTGCACTAGCGGCTACTGAAAATAAGTGAAGAAAAAGAGAGAGTTTGTGTTGTTTTTGGATGATGAAACGAGTATGAATGACTTAAGTGTTGTATATATATAGAATGGAAGTATCTAGTTCTTGGAAAATATCTAGAGACAATAAATCACAAACCTGAATGATGACAAGGGTTGAGGCGTGGGATGTAAGAGGGTATGAGGGAGTTGGTTTGTGTAAGAGATTATAAAGAGAATTTGGTTTGTGTAAGAAATGAATCTTGAAATTCAAGCATTTTTGTAATGATATGTAGCTCTTGGTTAATATTTTGTGTATTTACTAATAGTGACCGGTTAGGTATTGTATAGAGGGAGGGAAATAATAAATTTTGATAAATTATATGAATTGTGGGAATTTGTAAATGTGGATGGTATACATGGATGCATAAATGCTAAAAGTGCAAAAAGTAAGCTTTTAACGTAAATGAATAAAATTAAAATATGAATAAAGTTATAAAATATCTTCGTATGATTAAATAACACTAAATTGATGTAAAACTTATATATGTTTATTTGTTCCCCACACCCGGTATTACGTTAAAGGTTGATTTGTAGTTTTTAGCAATTTAATCTAACTGGTTATAATTAAAATAAACACGAAAAGTTTCAAAGTCAATAGTTATTAGAGTTAAGACCGTAAAAAGACCTGTAAATGTAGATTGACACAGAGTAGGGAATTAAAATACTTACTAGATGATCTGGAGTTACGAACTGCTAAGGTTTGTGTTATTGTTGCTAAGTAAAACTTAGTGTTGTTCAAAACACTTATGAAACAAAATGCTAAGTATTGTATATTATACTGCCTAGTTACTACAGCTAGTAAAAGAGTAAAGTTAGTACTGCTGATGAAGAATGAAGAAAAATAATCTAAGTAGTTACTACTGCTTGTACACAGTTAATGCTGCTGGTGTATAAGTTACTACTGCTAGTTCAGAGATAATGCCGCTGATACAAAGTTACAACTGTTGAAGGATTACAACTGCTAATGGATAAAGATTGCTTATGAGATATGTATGAGATATTTTTGTAAAATATACCTATAAGTTATTTGTTTAGAAGATCATGATAACTCAAGAAAATAGTGTATGCCTGTTAGGACTCCTTGGTGTATAAAAGGAAGTCCTAGGGTATAGAGTTGTAAAGTATCAAAAATCATATAGAAATTCATATAGTTTGTTATAGCTTCAAGGTTTTGTAACCCTAACACTATTAAGAGTGTTTGTATTATATTGAGGCTAAAAGTTTGGTAAACTATTTGTTATTAATCTTGTTCATTACTGTTTCATTGAAATTCTTCTTAGTATTATTGACTAGATTCCGCATAGTCTTTGATATTCACAATTAAAGTTTCTATCATATTTTTTTGAATTTATTCAATATAACTTAGGCTTATACAAGCTAAGCAAGATCTGTTCTATTGGGATCAACAGTATCAGAGCTTGTTGAGAAGCTTTGGATAAGAAAAAACTACTTTTATACACAGGATCTCTTTGCTAGAAGAGATGGATCAAGACTCAGTACATATGGTGGCTGCATAAAAAATGCCCATGCTCAAACCTGGTGAGTATGAGCTGTGGAGGATGAGGATAGAACAGTACATCCAGATGGTTAATTACTCTCTATGGGAAGTCATAAAGAATGGTAATGTACCTCTAGTAACAAAACTTGTTGAAGGTGTTGAGACTACAATTGCTTCTGTAACTGCTGAAGAAAAGGCACAAAGGAGGTTAGAGTTGAAGGCAAGAAGCACTCTATTGATGGGCATACCTAATGAACATCAATTGAAGTTTAACTCCATCAAAGATGCCAAGTCATTGCTACAGGCTGTTGAGAAGAGGTTTGGAGGGAATGCTGCTACTAAGAAGACTCAAAGGAATCTTCTAAAGCAGCAGTATGAAATTTTTACTGAATCTAGCTCAGAGGTGTTAGATCAAACCTTTGATAGGCTTTAAAAGCTTATCAGTCAATTAGAGATTCATGGTGAAAGTATCTCACAAGAAGATGTGAATCAGAAGTTCTTAAGAAGTCTGTCACCAGAATGGAACACACATACCATTGTGTGGAGGAACAAGCCTGATATAAAAACATTAAGCTTGGATGATCTTTACAACAACCTAAAGATCTATGAACTAGAGGTTAAGGGGACATCAAGCTCAAGCACAAACACACAAAATGTAGCTTTTGTGTCCTCAAACATCACCAGCAATACAAATGGAACAGTTAATACTGTTCATGGTGTTACAACTGCTAGCACTCAAACTACTACTATTAACTCAACAACAATTGACAACTTGAGTGATGCTGTCATCTGTGCTTTCTTTGCAATTCAACTAAACAGTCCACAACTTAACAATGAGGACTTGCAACAAATTCATCCTGATGATTTAGAAGAAATGGATTTAAGGTGGCAGATGGCTATGCTAACAATGAGGGCAAAAAGATTCTTAAAGAAGACTGGAAGGAAGTTTTCTGTAAATGGTACTAAGACCATTGGGTTTGATAAGACCAAGGTGGAGTGTTACAACTGCCACATAATGGGATACTTTGCAAGGGAGTGCAGGGCTCTAAGAAACCAAGAAAACAGGAATAGAGAGAAAACAAGAAGGGATGTGCTAGTGGAGACAACTACTTCTAATGCTTTGATCTCATGTGATGGTCTTGGTGGTTATGATTGGAGTGATCAAGCAGAAGAAGGTCCAACTAACTTTACACTCATGGCTTACTCTTCTACAAGTTCTAACTCTGAGGTATCTACTGATTCAAACTATTCATCATTTTGTTTGGAAAATATTAAAATTCTTAAAGAACAAAATGAACAACTGTTAAAAGACTTAAGGGCATCTAAGGTAAATGCTATTACTTATAAAACTGGTTTAGAGTCTGTAGAAGCAAGACTTCTAGTTTATAAGATAAATGAGTCTGTTTATGAGGAAGATATCAAGGTCTTAAAACGTGAGATTTATTTAAGAGAAGTAGCCATTATAGAACTTAAAGGAAGTTAGAACTGGCTCAAAAACAAAAGGATGAAATTTAGATTACAGTAGAAAATTTTGAGAATTCATCTAAAAACTTAAGCAAACTACTAGACTGTCAGATAGTTGATAAGTGCAAAATAGGTTTAGGGTATAATGCAGTTCCACCTCCCTATACATGAAACTTTATGCCACCAAAACATGATTTGTCATTTTTATGCCACCAAAACATGATTTGTCATTCTCTGGTCTAGAAGAATTTGTGAATGAGCCTATAGTTAGTGAGTATACAGTTAAGAAACCTGTAGTTGAGCCTAGTGAATCTAAGGCTAGTGCAGACAAGTCTAAAACAGTTAGGAAGAATAATGGTGCTTTAATTATTGAGGATTGGGTGTCTAATAGTGAGGAAGAAGGTGTACCTCAAGCTAAGATAGAGAAGAAAACTGTTATACCTAGTTTTGCTAAAATAAAGTTTGTTAAATCTAAAGAGGAAGTAAAATCTCCTAGGAAAACAACTAAACAAGGTAATCAAAATAGGCTGAACACTCATGCTCCTAGAGGCAATAAAAGAAACTAGAATAATATGATGTCTCAAAGATTATGAAGTAATTTTGAGATGCTTAACAAAGCTTGCTATGTGTGTGGAAGTTTTGATCATCTGCAGTATGATTATGATAACCATCAGAGACAGTTTAAAAATAAAGAGATGATAAAACCAGTATGAATCACCAGAATTTTTCTAGAATGACTCACCTCAATCCTAAAAGGAACATGGTTCCAAAAGCAGTATTAATGAGGTCAGGCCTAGTATCACTTAATACCGCTAGACCAGTTAATATTGCTCAACCAAGAATAACAGTGAATAGTGCAAGACCAATGACATATGTTTTTAAAGCACATTCAACTATTAGAAGGCCCATTACCAACAAAACAGCAGTTAAAAATAGTAATTTTATTCAGAGGATTAATATTGTTAAGGATCAAAAGGTTAATACTGCTAGGCCAAAAGAAACAGTTAATGCTGCTAGACTAAAAGTAGTAGTTAATGCTGTTTAGGGAAACTAGGTTAATGCTATTAAGGCCTCAGCTTGTCGGGTTTGGAAACCAAAGACTAAAATTATAGACCATGTTTCTAAACACAACAGTGCATCAATCACCTTAAAGAAGTTTGATTATGTTGATGCACAAGGCAGATCCAAGTCAGTGATGGCTTGGGTCCCTAAAAGAAGCTAATTCTCTTATTTGATGTGCAGGGCAATCCATAACAAGATTTACAGGATAAAGGAGTGATTAATAGTGGATGCTCAAGGCACATAACAGGGAACATGTCCTATCTTACTAACTTTAAAGAAATTGATGGAGTATATGTTGCCTTTGGAGGTAATCCCAAAGGAGGAAAAATAACAGGCAAAGGTATAATCAAAATTGGTAATTTAGATTTTAAAGATGTGTATTTTGTAAGAGAATTAAATTTTAACCTCTTTATTGTCTCATAAATGTGTGATAAACATAATAGTGTTCTTTTTAATGACACTGAATGTATTGTTTTATCTCCAAACTTTAAGATAATTGATGAAAGTCATGTTTTACTTAAAATTCCTAGAAAGGATAATATGTATAGTGTTAATTTAAAGAATATTGTTCCTAAAGGAGGTCAAACTTGTCTCTTTGCAACAGCCACATCTGATGAATCTAATCTTTGGCATAGAAGGCTTGGACACATAAATTTCAAAACTATGAATAAACGGGTTAAGGGAAATCTTGTAAGAGGTTTACCTTCAAAACGTTTTGAAAATAATCAAACCTGTGTTGCTTGTCAAAAGGGAAAGCAACATAGAGCTTCTTGTAAGTCCAAAACAGTAAGTTCAATCAGCCAACCTTTACATATGTTGCACATGGATTTGTTTGGTCCAACATTTGTAAAAAGCTTAATGAAAAAGATGCATTTTCTAGTTGTCACAGATGATTATAGTAGGTTTACATGGGTTTTCTTTCTAGCTACTAAGGATGAGACTAGTGACATTCTTAAGTCCTTTATAACTAGAATAGGAAATCTAATAGATCAAAGGGTTAAGGTAATTAGGTGTGACAATAGAACTGAGTTCAAGAATAAGGAGATGAATCAGTTTTGTGAGAGAAAAGGTATTAAGAGAGAATTTAGTGTAGCTAGAACTCCTCAACAAAATGGAGTAGCTGAGAGGAAAAATAGAACACTAATTGAGGCTGCTAGGACAATGCTAGCTGATTCTAAGCTACCTACTACTTTTTGGGCTGAAGCAGTTAATACTACTTGCTATGTGCAAAATAGGGTATTAGTAACTAAGCCTCATAACACGACCCCTTATGAACTTTTTCTTGGTAGAAAACCATCTTTAGGCTTTATGAAACCAGTTGGGTGTCCTGTTACAATTCTCAATACCATAGATCACTTAGGCAAGTTTGATGGTAAGGCTGATGAAGGATTATTTGTTAGGTACTCAATCAATAGTAAAGCTTTTAAAGTATTCAACAATAGAACTAGGATAGTTGAAGAGAACATGCATGTCCTGTTTAGTGAAAATACACCTAATATTACAGGAAGTGGACCAAATTGGCTTTTTGATATTGATGAACTAACAAAGTTAATGAATTATAAGCCAGTTGTTGCAGGATATCAGTCTAATGGTAATGCAGGTACAAAAGTATGTGATGATACAGGTAAAGCTATAATGGAGACAGTACCTGGCAAAGATTACATACTGCTACCATTATGGACTAATGATCTACCATTCTCTTAAAGTTCAAAGAGTTCTCCTGATGCTGGATTCAAACCTTCAGGATATGATGGAAAGAAGGATGACGAAGAGCCAAGAAAAGATACTTAATTCAATGCTCAAGAGAAGGAAAATAATGATAACAACACTAACAATGTTAATGCTGATAGCACAAATGAAGTTAATGCTGTTGGTGCAAAAACAAGCATTGAACTTCTAGATGATCCAAATATGCCTGAATTGGAAGATATTGTCTGTTCAGATGATGATGAAGATGTTGGTGTAGAGGCTGACATGAACAATTTGGATACATTTATGCCTGTCAGTCTTATTCCAACTACAAGAGTACACAAAGATCATCCAGTTGAATAAATTATTAGAGACTTGAATTCAACACCTCAAACAAGAAGAATGACAAAGAATTTGGAAGAACATGGTTTGTTTAGTCTATTCAGCAAAGAACAAACCATAAAGACTTCCAAAATTGCTTGTTTGCTTGCTTTATATCACAAGAAGAACCCAAAAATGTAATTCATGCATTAAAGGATCCAAGCTGGATAGAGGCTATGCAGGAAGAGCTTCTACAATTCAAGTTACAAGAAGTTTAGACTTTGATGGAGTTACCAAATGGAAAAAGGGCTATTGGGACTAAATGGGTTTTTAGGAATAAAAAGGATGAAAGAGGAATTGTGATTAAACATAAAGCAAGACTGGTTGCTCAAGGGTACACACAAGAAGAAGGAATTGACTATGATGAAGTCTTTGCCCCTGTTGCAAGAATTGAAGCAATTAGGCTATTTTTAGCCTATGCCTCATTTAAAGACTTTGTGGTGTACCAGATGGATATCAAGAGTGCTTTTTTTTATGGCAAGATTGAAAAGAAAGTATATGTTTGTCAACCACCAGGATTTGAAGATCCAGACTTCCCTGACAGAATACAAAGTAGAAAAGGCACTTTATAGATTGCATCAAGCTCCTAAAGCATGGTATGAAACTTTGTCAACTTATCTGTTGGACAATAGGTTTCAAAGAGGGAAAATTGACAAGACTTTGTTTATTAGAAGGGACAAAGGTGATATTTTGTTAGTTCAAGTGTATGTAGATGATATTATTTTTGGCTCTACAAAGAAATCATTATGCACTGAGTTTGAGAAGATGATGCATAAGAAGTTTCTAATGAGTTCTATGAGTGAACTCACATTCTTCTTAGGACTGCAAGTAAATCATAAGGAGGATGGGATTTTTATCAATCAAGACAAGTATGTGACTGAGATTTTGAAGAAATTTGGTTTTACTGATGTCAAGACAGCAAGCACACCTATGGAAACACAAAAGCCTCTGCTCAAGGATGAAGATGGTGAAGAAGTAGATGTTCATATGTATAGGTCAATGATTGGTTCATTGATGTATCTTACTTCTTCAAAACCTGATATTATGTTTGCAGTGTGTGCCTATGCAAGACACCAAGTCAACCCTAAAGTGTCACATCTTCATGCTGTGAAAAGAATTTTTAGGTACTTAAAAGGTCAACCTAAATTGGGCCTTTGGTATCTAAAAGATTCTCCTTTTGATTTGGTAGTATACACTGATAGTGATTATGCTGAAGAAATCTTGTATAGGAAGTCTACAACATGAGGTTGTTAATTTCTTGGGTGTAGATTAATTTCATGGTAGTGCAAGAAGCAGACTGTGCTTGCTAATTCCACAACAGAGGCTGAGTATGTAGCTGCTTCAAGTTGTTGTGGTCAAGTGCTTTGGATTCAAAATCAATTGCTTGATTATGGGTATAACTTTATGCATACTAAGATCTATATTGATAATGAAAGTACTATATGCATAGTTAAGAACTCTGTATTTCATTAAAAAACAAAGCACATTGAGATTAGATA